>OW028580.1:29080395-29246935 GCA_932294295.1 Alitta virens | reverse complement strand
AACAAAAGATCAACTTTGCACATATATAAATATATATATAGATACATAGATACATAGATAGATATGGAAAGTACAGCCCTCTAAGGCAAGTTCTTGCCGCTATCGAGGGTTGATTGATGAGGTGAGAGAGAGGAGTCCACCCATGTTACACATTTACCCCATGGGTGGGATCTTTTACTTGCCTCAGCATAGACACTGAGTATGAGGGACCGCCAATTTAACGTCTCATCCGAGTAACATCCAGCTGGGATGTAGCTTATGAACCTGGGTCCTTCAGAGGAACAGGCGAGCGTCTTACCACCAGACCACCGAGCTGCAATTACCGGGAACTGTCAGGCCTGTGTCTTTTAACACCAATGATGTATGGCCTGTACAACATAACTGTACTAAGCAATGTATTATAACCATTAATGTCAGTAACAAAATATGTATCTCCACCTAGGGATTAAATGATGCTGTACCTAGGTATGACTGACCAAAGCTGATATATAATAGCAATCATGATCTAACTAACTGTATTTATTGAACAGTTGAATTGAATACTGACGCTCTTGGCTTGGCCACCAACTGGAAATATCTCCTGGGTTAGTGAAGGCAGCATAAAAATTCATGGGTGTGTGCATGGTCTGCAGGGGGCGATGCTTGATAGCTGTGAAACGCCCCTTCTGCGAATTATGCCTGGGCATGTGTGACATCAATACCTGAGAGCTGGCCAATGTCAAATGTCACATTGCTGCAAATGTTGCACTTGTGTTGTATCAGAATGTTGTTCAGTGCTCCGCAATTACCCTATAAAGATGTGCTGACCTAGTTTTGGGGGTGTGTCTCCAATATGTGATATGAAGTTGTTATTTTATATAGCTCATAATACTCCAAATCTACCCAGGTTCATAACATTATTATCTTAGTACTGGTAACCACTTGGTTCTTTTTTTATTTATTTTTGTCTAATTAAACCATTTTATGAAATTGATAGTAATCAAACTGGTGTCAAAATCACTTTGCAATATCATATCATAAAACCCAATGGGGGGGGGGGGGGGGTTGCACACTTTGCAGCTTTGTTTATTTTGCCAGTTGCTGTCAGTCACTGAGTTAAAATTTCTGAACAACTTTGGGATCATCTAATCATTTGACTTCTTTAGCTTTCTCTATGCTGAGACACATAAACAAATTTGGATTTTTAACTATAACGTTGGTATGCAGATATATAAGCATAATAAGGAACAGAATTAACAGAGTTCCAAACAAGTAGTACATAACATAAAGACAACAGTAGCACTTGGCGATGCAAGACTTCTATTGTGGCATAATTGGGGCAGAGGTGTGATCAGCTCCCCCTGGTGAGACGCAAGTGCTAAAGTCATCCATCAATTCACACGAGAGGCGAGATCATAACGTGACAGTGTGAGAATTCATTGTGAACAACATGATCTATGAGGCGATGTCCCAAAATAGACATTCTTTGTATCCATAAATAGATGAAAATCTACAAGGTATGCACGATGTTATCTTATTCACGTTATATACATCTTGTTGGTTATAATTCTTTCGAAGGTGTGTCTTCTTTGATTTCATGTCAAATGGAAGAAATATGAAAAAGATATGATAGACAGATAAATACAGTACTCAACTAAGTGAATGTTAGACTATTACAAGCTAGACCAAGCTAGACTTAGCTAGACTTAGCTAGACTTTGCTCCAATTAGCTCCTATTAGCTCGACTTAGCCCGACTTAACCAGACACACTAACTACAGTAGTCGACTGGAAACTATGACTAAATTACATTACATTTTGATGATAGATTTAAATAAGGCAAATTCATGACTGACACATTACTGCATGGTAAATAGCTTTATCCAACCAAACATAGATTATGTGGATTATGTGGTAACTGTATGGGGATACACTAGTGAACAAAATATAAATAAAGTTCAACGTTTACAGAACAGAGCAGCACCAGCTGTGTTTAATAATTATGATTATGTCAATGTAGAAGGGATTAATCTCGTTGCTAAAATGAAGGTTATGAATGTTAGACAATGATTATTCAATGGCACTGTTAATGTTTAATTGCATTCACGATTTAGCACCTGACTATCTGTGCAATGAGATAATCAGTTCTGGAGAAGTTTCAGAAAGGTTGACCAGACATGTTAATGAGAATGATTTTATGATTCCATATGTTAATATTAATGTCACCAAAGTTTCATTTAGTCATCAGGGTCCAAAACTATGATATGATAATTTGCCTAATTACATGAAAGAGTGCACAGTAATTGATGATTTTAAAAGAAAGGCTTAACTGTATTTTTTACCACTGTAATGAGACAAATGTTTTAATTCTGAATGTTCTATTGATGATTTATTCTTTGTGTGTTATATTGTAAATATTGTATTTTAAATCTACAGGGCCCTGTTGTAAAACAGACAGTAGCTTGAAACATGTTACCCTGTTTAAATATATTGAAATAAATATATAAATAATAAACACAAGTTTTTTCTACAGCATGAAGCTCTCGATAGCTATGATTGAATGATTTTTTATAAGAAATACTGTATGAATTTATGTCAGTTTAAACCCTACAAACACAAAAAGTTTTCAACAAATTGTATATGGCATGCTGGTTACTGCAGTATTTTATATATTTCACATGGTGAAATTATTTTGACAAGTTTGTTTGGTAAATATTATTTATATATATAATATTTCTGCAGGTTTTTCTAGGGTCCATACTATTATAATGTTAGTGCCGATATTGTGAAAATATCTATGTGCAATATTATCTCAAATGTTGCTGAAACGTTTTGGAAGTCCATGCATGTTATCATCTTGTGGCGACGTGTTCTATAATATTGAATGTGGTCATATGACAAGTAATTCTAGCAATCGCTTTTGGGGATAATACTTGAAAATATGACTGGCACGTTTTTTTAGGGTTCACACTTCAATATTGTAACAACATTAGTCTAATATTGTGGCATACGCATGAACGTTACAACCTGTTCGTGTTTACAGGAGGGGCCTCAATAGCGAACAGGCGTTAAACTGAAGTGGAGATAATGATGTAATCACTTTCTCTGTAGCAATAAACATGAATCATATCCTGAACAATACTGTATCATGTGATAAGACCAACAAGTCATTGACCTATCAGTTAGAGACCAACCCGAGGTCCACAACACCTTCCCATTGATCGTAAGGTCCTCCTAGACAGCATAACATTTAATCAAGATGCCCCTGGGACCTTGTGGCCTTACAGCCCATTGCTGTCTCCAGGCCCTTCAGCTTGTTGTGGAGGTATAAATGACCTTCCACTCGACTGACACCTAGTGGCTATTGTTCTGAGTGTGAAATGGCCTTGCTGGACTCTTGAGGCTTTTAATACGGTATCATCCGCTGAAGCATCCGCATATGTTGGGGTGAGGTTGCTCTTGGTTCTCTTTGGTCAGATAGATTATCTGAAACAATAATCTTCATATAGCTGTTGTTAATATGTAAAAGACTGTGGAATACCTCGGAGACTTTCTGAAGAAGATGGCGTGCTTCTATCTAGGACCTTAATTTAATTGCTGAACGACATTTCTATCATTTTCTACAATTGCATTTTCATGTTAGATCGTAATATTTAAAGGGGGTGACAGTGATGCAGTTACAGGGGTAGGGGCTTAGCTGAGGCTGGGTTCGATTCCCGGTCGAGCCTTAGTTGGATGGCTGTTTCATTCCTCATCTCATTGCCATGGTCCCTGCCTGTTCTAATTAGCCAATCAGGTGCAGAAATACAGGACGTAAAGCCCTAATCCACTCACCCAACCTGATGCATTTACAGCTAATGTAAGTCTTAATAGTACACTCCAGAGCTTTGAACACTGAAATACTTACACAAACCAAACCCAAATAAGATTCACATGCTATTAATTTTTCTACAATTTGAGATTGAGATAAAAATTCAAGCACATAAATGCTCTTGCAATCTAGAATAATTGACTTTCTGTCATGTAAAAAGCCATGATATATTTAGTCCCAACAGAAAATACTGCTTCACATACAACAGACAGTCATTGATTATGTTAATATATGTTTTTGGAGAAATTAGAGAAGGAGGGGACACTCAGAATCTAATTTCTCCAAGGTTATAGCTACATGAACAAGTTCATGGCACACAGAAATTTGAAAGCCACCTCAGTCGTTCTTTGATCACACTGTAGTGGACATGGAATTTTGAGAGCATCGATGTTCAAAATGCCTATTCCATCACATGTGTATGTAGTATCACCTGGTTTCTTGACAAGTAGTTAGTGGCAACCTCAGCAGCATGCTAACAGGGTTACTGTCGTGATGCAAGTTGCACGTTGGCCCAGTGCTGCAAACAAGGCAACACCTTGACACGTGACAATGCTTATTACTCGCAAGGCTTCGAATTATTAATATGAATAAATGATAGTATATAGGCTGCCTGATCACTGAAGATATTTTCGTTCTTTAGATGTGGAACAGTTTGTCTCTCTATGTCTATGTCTCCATATCTGTTTCATTATATAATCGACTGACTTTTTTTTGTTTACATATGTCTCATTGTATAATGTATATATGTATATGCTTCACTTAGACTCAGACTCATGTTTTATTTCCTGTATACATATACAAAGAAACGGTATATACAGGTGGAGACACCCCTAAGATAATTTCCTATCGCTACCGGGGTGCCACCAGAATTTTTTTTATCCCGATCCCAGCAGACCCTACCAGACAGATTTCAGCATTTTAAATAAATGTATTTATGATGAAATTAAATTTCTAGTTTATCAAAATACCTTAGGTTGTAGTCGCCTGATGTAAGTGTTTGATTTAGTATCAATGCTTAAATATGGAATAATAAATTATATGAAATGACTCCAAAATAGTTTTGAGTGAATGTAAATTTAGTGTATGAATGACTTTGGTTGTGATAATGGTAAACAAAATCTGCAGTGAGTGACCCTGTGTATCTGTCAAGAACCGATTTTCCATTAATTTTAAGAGAGCTACATGGTTATGGACCTTGTAACAATGGCTACCAGCCTATCTTTATTCCCTGGACAGTTACCCAGTCTAGATAGTAGCCCCATAATTCATGTCACAACCGGTAACTGTGGACTACACTGGAGGGTAACACAAGATGCACGAATCCTGCCATGGGCAACTCACATGTGCATTACATGGGCATCACTCTCTCAAATGTAGATACAATAACATTAGAATATCTCGTGAAGCAATTAGCTGATTGGTACAAAGACACCAGCTCTTCATCAATGCTGATTGACTCCTGAATTAGCTGAATGAAAGTATCCTGGCATTAGCTACAGAGTGTAAAGATGCTGCGACGGGATCGGTTCCTCTGATTGAAGACTCGACAATCATTGTTAAATTAAAATGTTTTATTATCATTAAACAAATATATCTTAATATTGTCAAATAATATAGTCACGAAACGCAATATAGCAGTGCACAACAGTTCTCAGTATTAATGAATCTTATGAAATAACAATTGAGTAAACATACCTTTTATCTCTTTTGACATTTGAGAGATATTCTAAGTCACATCTTATGCCAGTCTGCACGACACTTCTGCTTACAAGTCTGCTGGTGGCCACTGTCTGGCCTGCCTATTCTATTTACACACTATTAAGGCCTCATGACACACTGGCCTGCATCAAGTCACATGCTAAGCTGTAATTTCTATTAATAACCATTACATCAGAAAGCAGTAACTATAGCCATCACTAAACATAGTATCATAACACAAATGCTAAAGATAGACATTATGACATCACCGTTGGAACATGTGACGTTTGATACAAACGGCATAAGCATTTGTGCGTAGCGAAAATAGGTTAAATAATAATATACAAATGTAGTAAACACAAATACAAAATAATTAATGATTAACAATTAATATTAAAGTAATCAGAGCCTGGCAAGAAGGACCACAGGGCCACCAAGCTTCCCCACACAACCCAATGACACACAAACATTCATATTGAAACGATGAAACAACTGTCAATAAAAGTCAAATGGTCAATTAAAGTCATAAAGTTTGAGCGAACTATAACTACAGTTCCATGAATAACCACTTATTATAACGAGTCAAATATCGCTCGATTTACAACCTCAGAGTTTTGCAAATAAAGAGTACGAACATGGATTGCAAAAGAGGTGTGGTTGAAAGTCACTCGGCAAAGTGATATAATCTAGAAGACGAAGAAGAATATGAAGATAATGACAAATCTTGTTCCATCTGGAAGATGAAGAAGATGAAGTAGAAGAAATGATCCGAGAACATTCCACGAACGAAGGCAACATAACAAGACGAGATGAAGTGGAAAGGATCAAGAACTCAGGAACAGTGTCACTAATTCACAACCGAGATTTGTAGATGACGTAGTAGTTAGCGCTCGAAGTACGACCATAATGACAGTTGTATGGTGCGTCTTGCAGACAGTAGAATCGCACCTGTAGTCTTGTAGATTAATGTGTGCCAAAAGGTGCATGAGTAGGCGAGGTAGCAAGCCTGCAGCGAAGATAGACCAAGCGTCTGAAACTCAGGCAATAAAACAAACAAGAATTAGTTACTACAATAAAATAATGTAATACATCACATCATAGTATAATAATCACAATAATAATAGGTAATAAAATCATCAATATCAGCTCTGCGAATTATACAGAGTAATTAAGTATTCGTTCTATGTCTGAACTAAATTGATTATACAAATAAGTATTAAAGTATTATAAGTACAAGTCATTAAATCATTACTCATTAAGTAAATGAGCATTAATTGATTCAATTAAATATAATGTAAATAAGTAATTAAGGAACTGTTTCCTTGAAGTGCATTCAAAATAATCAATAATTATACTTTAGCAAACTTAACCAAGCTGAGCACTCATGCCACTTTGTGCTCAAGCAAGGTTAAATCAACCATACTTAATATAACAACTAACTACAAAACTAACTAAGTATCCAGGTAAGTCAATTCAATTGTAAATATCGGGTTGTACCCATCGTTAACCTGAGTTAACGATGAGCGTCAAATCCATAAAATAAGTTCGAGACCAAGCAAGCTCTCCTCAGTGGACATCCCTGCACTGTGGTCGCTTTTGACAAGGAAAGCTTGCTTGAAAGCAATAACATGGTAATTAAGTTTTACAATGACATTCTTGATAACGATTTACATTCAAGTAATAGCAACAATAATGACTTAACAGTCACATAAAATGAATTTGGAAGATGAAATAGTTTTTCGAATTTTGACAATTAACCATAAAGATGGTTGACATTAGACATTAGTACATGTTAGTGAATTTTGAGTAATGAATTAACTCGAAGTAGTGCAAGGCATAAATTAACTCAGTTGTCTCCGGACGGAAATCCATTAACAACTGTTTTTAATTTACATCCTTCTGTCCCATTCTGGATCCTAATTTGCATACCATAATTAGTCATAGCGCGACTTTGCGCATGATTGATATTATAATTATATATAAGCCATGAATATTCTAATTCAAAACGCTCTGTGCGCTCGCTTGCAGTTCACTGCAAGTATTTGCTGAATAATTGAAACAAGTACTCAAATGTCTTAATCAATAGATTTTCTTGATTATTTATAAACATCACGCTAGAAAATGGAGTATTTTCGCAAGTGATCAATCTCGCTTTATAAATCCATTATAACCTTCTATATTGCGCGTTTAACTAGTACCTGTCTTATAAATAAAAATAATACTTCTTTTAGTCTTATAGCACTCTATGTTAATTCACAATACTTGCGTCCAAGTATGTATCCATGGTGCTATATATATATTCTTCTCTTGTAATTGTACCTTCTTAATAATATATTTTCTTCATGAATTTCTTAAATGAACCTATTTGTCTGATAGGCAATGCTAAGAGCCTGTCAATGTTACCACACAGCATTGGATGCTGTTCAATTGTAACCCAAAATGCAAATGGAACTCTTGTATGCTTATTTGGTAAATGACACAGAATTTGTGGCATTCCATTCATCCATCTGATACGATTTATCTTTGCATAATAAGACTTCATGATTTGTCCCTTTTCTTCAGGATTTGTTTGTTCTACAAATGCATAGGACCATTCAGCATGTCCTTGTTCAATTCTTGGCACGTCAATTTCTCTGTCAATTTCTCTGTAAGAATGTTTATCTTCTGAGATAAAGTAAGCAAGAGGCAATGACTTTTCATTCTGCAAATTTACATCTGAAGGAATTTTCTCATTTTCAGTTTTATCTAGTGCTTTTCTAAGTTCTTCAATGGTATGCGCATATTCACCGTTTGGTAATGCAATGGATCCCTTCTTCAGTCTGTTCAAATGATATGAACCTGTAAGTATTTCATTTCTGACTGTGGACAGTATGAATTCATTCTGATTCACTATGTCATAAATGTACAAAATTCCAACGTAATTGAACTTAATTTTGTCACTTTCGTACAATGCAGTAGACGTTGGACACAACAAATAGATCAAATCACCCTTTTTCAGGTTTTTAAACCTATGACCATGTTTGGCTTCGTGCGCAATGCATTGATGCTGTTGTCCAGCATTATGTCGTTCCAAAACTATATCTGACACTATCTTAAATCTGTCCTTCATCAAGGCAACATAATCATCTTTTGTAGCGCAATACTGCTCAAATGGCCTTTCGGCAGCATCTAAAAGCGATCTATCTTCATTTAAAAACACAAGGTACTGTGGGGAGTAATCCAATCCCATTACCTTACTTGTGTTATATGCTTTGCAAGCATAAGACAAAAGTTTGGGCCAAACTTCGTAATTGTGTCCCAATTTGGAAACTAAAAGGTTTGAAATGACTTGAACAAATCTTTCAGCTTTTGAGCTTTCGTGTCCACAGACTTGGACAAAATGCAAATTCACATGCAACAATTTTGCCATAGTTTCCATCAAATTGTTCTTGAAACTAGTATCTTGATCACAAATAATAACCTTTGGGGTACGATAAGGCAAACACAAATGATTCACAATAGCTTCTGCAGTCTCTTGTGCAGTTCTAGTTTTCAGTGGAACAGCCACACAAAAGCGGGTGACTTCACACACCATGACTAATGCATACCTGTAATCATCAACTGTCTTTGGCAAGACTTTGAAATCCATAAAAACACAATGAAAAGGTTTAAAACCATCCAAGGACCTTGGAGTCCATTCTCTATGTAAGTGAGCATTTCGCTCCAAAGCTATCTGATTACATGTCAAGCAAGTTCTAACGAAATTCAATACATGGGAATACAAATTCGGTGCATGAAACAAAGATTTCAAACTAAGATATAACTTTGAGGTCTTCATGTGAAAACCACGATGTGACACATGATAGTGATTCAACACAGGAAGGATAAAATCCTTTGGAAGAGCTAAGGAAGCCTCAACTTCCTGTCCCTTCTTATCACAACTTCTCAAGTAAAACAAAATGTCATCTGCTAGTACATAATGTTCAGAAAGAGCTAATATAGACCGTGACTTTGAATGATCACGTGGTAATGTGCCATGTTGCAAATACCTGTACAATGAACCAAAATAAGAGTCACTCTTTTGTGCTTTTGCTATTTCATCTTTTGTATAAGGTAAAGTAACTTCCTTAAATTTTCCAAACACTGTATCTCTAAGTCCTATATCTATTTCTTTCTGTGAAGGCATTTTGGACAGTAAGGTCGGTTTAGGACCTGTTTCTGAAAACAAAGGCTCATTTGTCACTAGTGTTTTATCAGGATCATTAATTGTAGGCTTATCAGCTTCATTCGTTCCTTTTCCTTCACTAAAGTCATGAACGACATTTCTAATTGTTGGTTTTGGCACTGCAAGGTGGGAGGGAGGATTATGATCCTCGTGTCTAGAACTTTTTGCAACTGTCTCGTTCAGTCTTGAGCCAAGGACTGAGCCTTTTGGCACTAAAGGCTCATTACTGACTACTTTTTCTGTCTGGTCTGTAATTTCAGTCTGTTGGTCTGTTTTCGTAGCTGAGAGATTTGACTTTTTAGCTGCAATATCGGTCTGGGACTCATGCGTAGTTGGCAATCTAGAGTCATTATGCACAATTGTTTTCGAGGCACTTTGTTTGTCAAGTGTCTGAGGTCTTGTCTGTGACCTTGTTACAACTAAAGAGTGGTCCAATGTCACCGAGTCAAAAGGAAACGACTCTAGCAATTCTTTATCATTAATTCCTATAGGTACTATAGAATTGTGATCTTCTGTATCCTCACTAGGATGTCTGCTCAGAAAATCTGCCATAGTGACGTCACAAGGTTTCACATATTTGATGCTAAACTGAAATGATGACAATTTCCAAAGTAACCTTTGCACTCTAGGAGTAGGTGGAGCATTCAGATTTTTCATGACATGCTCAAGGGCCTTGTGATCAGTCCTTACTAAAAAATATCTCCCTACAAGTAGTGTCTGAAATGCTACTAAACAACCATAAAGAGCAGTCATCTCTAATTCTAAAACTGAGTAAGTTAAAGTACTCAATCTTGACAGATTTTTGCTAAAATAAGCAATCAAATGTTCTGATCTTTCACCATTTTCATCTGTTTGCACTTGTCTCAGAACTGCACCCATAGCTGTCCTAGAACAGTCAGTTTCTACTATAAAGTAGTCTTCTTCCTTCATTGAAGGAAAAGACAACGCTGGTGCTTCCCTTAACCTTTTCTTAATTTCATTCCATGCTATATCATGTTCCCTTGTCCAATTAAATTCAGATCTTTTTCTAAGCAATCCAGTAAGTGGCACTGCAATTTGCTGATAACCTGGTATGAACTGTGATACATATTGGAGCATGCCTAAAACACGCTTCACGTCCTTTTTATTGCGAGGGGGTCGCAGTTTATCAATATCATGTACTCTTGATTTCAACACAGTCAACTTTGGGCCCTTTGGTGATTGTAAATCAATGAAATAACCTAAAAACTTGACACCAGTAACTGGAGCTATCTGAGCTTTCGACAACGATATTGTGAGGCCATGTTTAGCTAAAATACCCAAAACAAGATCTATGGTCTCCAAATGATCTGACTCATTGGTATCAAATAACAGCAAGTCATCAAAATATGACAGCACTCGGTTTTTGTAAACCTCACTTGGTAACTCTTGCAAGATGTAATGCACAATTTGATTGAAATAACTTCCTGATTGGCGATGCCCCTGTGGTAGACTTGAGAAAGTTACAGCAGGATAATTCTGACATACTGTCACTCCTACATACTGTTTCGAATCTTCAGTCAACTTAAGCGAAAAATAAGCTGATTTCAAATCTAATACAGTCACATATGTGTTCCTATTCCTTCCAAATGCCTCACAAAATGACTTGATAGTGTGAGTAGACTTGTTTACATTTCTAAACATTTGATTCGCCCTTCTCAAATCTGCAACTATACGTGGAGCATGCTGTGGTGACCTACGAACTAAAAATAGACTTGATGTATGAGTAGCAAGACCCTTTTGAAAAACTCCCATTTGTATCAATTTGTTCACTTCTGATGTAACAAATTCCTTATCTTTAGGAGAATGAATGTAAGGCTTTGAACTAAAACCTTCTTGTGGGTCAGGAAAATCGGGTTGTAATCGGACTTTGTAGCGATGAACCTTTCCTATGTTGTCATGTATAGCTAATGCACTTTTATTCCTTTCAAGGATTCGATATAACTCTTCTCTTCCTTCGACTGATAATTTCGACTCATCTAATTTAATTTGCTGCTTTATTATATCACTATCTGCAGTAATCAGTCTTGGATCATCATTGTTCAAATAAGGATACAGAGATTTCTTGTATCGAAATAACTCATCTGAGGTCATACTCAATTGATCTACAGTATCTTTTTGAACTTTTGGAATAGCTTCTGGCCCCAAGTCTACTATAGGAAATGCTTGTTCTGTCCCAGTCTCATAATTTTCCAGTTTTCTCAGGCAATCTTTAGGAGTTATTTGTCCAATAACTGTCCTAGAATTCAACACTATAGATTCACGAAATGGATTTCTCAATAACAATGCTGTCCTACCATGCTTAAAACAGTACAGACTATTTACAGCTGATAATTTCTGATATTTGTGTCTCAATGTAACTATATAATTCTGATCTCTGCATTTCCAAGGCAAAGGAGATACCACCTTAACCATTTTTGTTTCACCAGGTTTCAGATAAACAGTTCTCAGTATGCTTACTGGCAAGAAATTTCTGCTAATTTTCAATATATTTCTTTCTAGATCCATAGTACACTTGTACTTCTTTTGAGTGTCAATACCCACAATGATTGCAAAGTTTGACAGATTAGGCACAATATACAATCTAACTGTCAACATAATATCGCCCAGATAAACATCAGGCTCAATGTAAGACACTGAAGCACAATGTGAACCATTACCTACCACAAATTTCACAGGTTCTGTAAGACCTAATACCGGTAGTGACCTTAAATAAACACTCTGCTGTACCAGTGACTCTGCTATAAGAGTTTTAGTACTTCCAGTATCTATCAAAGCTGGTAATTTCTCTCTGGTTGGAAAGACAAAAGTACACATATTTCTATGATCTAGCTGTATTTCGGATGTCATAGATGAGAACGCAAACTCAGAAGGCACGACCTTTGCATGGTCAAGGCCGCGCCGATCTAAAAAGGCTGTGGGGAGTTTCTTGAGGCTGTATAGTTATTCTGACTACCACGAGTGGTATTCGAATAGCCTCCCCTGTTGTTATTTCCTCTATACTGAGGAAATCTCTGTCTCTGAGAGTTAAAACCTCTATTTCCATAATAACCTCTGTTTGACTGCTGATTGTAGCTACCTCTGGAAGAAAAACCAGAATTATAGTCATTACGGTACCTTGTATTGTTGTTGTTGTACTGGTTGTACTGACGAGGTCCCTGCCATGTTCTTCTGTAGTTCTGATTACCTCTGTGGTAATATTCATTTCGTCTAGGAGGGATGATATAGCGATCTCTCGACCTGGAGTCGTCTCGATATCGCCTCGGACTTCTGTCTTCACCATTTCCGTATGATCTGCTTCTTTCGGATGAAGATGGCCTGGATCTTCTAGTCTCTTCGGATTCTGTTTTCTTGGTTTCCACCGTAGTCGACGTCGGAAGAGCCGGCTGGCTCATTGTCTGGACTTTATTCTGCAAATCTTGAACAACAAGTGCTAAAGAAGTCATATCTTCAAGGCAATCATGCGCCATAAAGGTAACTTGTTTTGCAATGACATTCGGATTCAATTCAAGAAATTTCTGAGCTTTATCTACAAGGTCATCTAAACCTGTAAAATTGTGTAATAATAAGCCTGACCGCATAGCGTCAGGAAGACCATTCACA
This sequence comes from Alitta virens, assembly GCA_932294295.1. Lineage (NCBI taxonomy): Eukaryota > Metazoa > Annelida > Polychaeta > Phyllodocida > Nereididae > Alitta > Alitta virens. The sequence goes on along the minus strand of OW028580.1, from coordinate 29,233,564 downwards.
AAATAATCACGAATTTGTTCGTCATTCTGCTCTACTCTATCTGCAAGTTCACGAATGTTTGCCAAATATTTATCCATTGAAATACCTGGAGTGTACTTCATTTGTGACAAAGCACGAATTACTGCTTCACGGCTTTTGTACAATGAATATTGACTCAGAAATGCCTTTTCTAGAGCATTTAAATCTACGAACACTCTATTTTTGATCCATTCTCTTGGCAAATCAGTCAAAGTCAAGGTAAATCTTTCTAGAGCTTCAGCATCATTTAGACCATGTACTCGTACGTAATCTCTATATTTCTGAAAATGATGTCTAGCATTTTCAGTAGGCAAACCTGCAAATACGGATGGCAAAAGTTCAGAGAACTTAAGCCTTCTGGCTCCATCCGCTGCAGCCATTGGAAGCCCTTGTCCGTCTCCTGGAAGTCCTGGAGGTCCTGGAGGTCCTGGAGGTGCTGGAGGTGCTGGAGGTGCTGGAGGTGCTGGAGGTGGCTGATCTGGTGCTACAGGAGGTGGTGGGTGTAAATTTCCTACGTCTTCATTGTCATTTCCGCCATCGCCATCTTCTTCAGGAGCACCCAAGTCAGGAATGTTCACATATGCTACATTAGTATCTATGTCATGAGTTGGCAATTGAGCCTCTAATAAGTCAAGTAAGGCTTGCAAATCTTGATGATCATGAGCTAAAGGATCAGGGATTAATTGCAAAACCCTGGTAACTGGTAAATTTGCATTGTTATCTAAAGGTCTGAGATTTCGATAGCGATTGTAATATTGTCGCAATTCAGCTTCAGTAGAATTTTGTAATTGGTCTACTAATTCATCATAAACTCTCTGAGCATCTCTTAAGATAGTAATTTCGGTTGCTAATGTTTGCAAGAATGTACCAAAAGCTCTGAGCGGCATAGTCTACTCTAAATGAACATTCCACTTATGACCTGGCACTCCCAACGTTTGATGACAAAAGAACAGAAAGAAAAAGGTATTAGATTAGTGCAACTGCCTATGTACATTTCGTGACACATCCGGACGAATGCACCCGGATACCCGGATTGTCCACCATGCGACGGGATCGGTTCCTCTGATTGAAGACTCGACAATCATTGTTAAATTAAAATGTTTTATTATCATTAAACAAATATATCTTAATATTGTCAAATAATATAGTCACGAAACGCAATATAGCAGTGCACAACAGTTCTCAGTATTAATGAATCTTATGAAATAACAATTGAGTAAACATACCTTTTATCTCTTTTGACATTTGAGAGATATTCTAAGTCACATCTTATGCCAGTCTGCACGACACTTCTGCTTACAAGTCTGCTGGTGGCCACTGTCTGGCCTGCCTATTCTATTTACACACTATTAAGGCCTCATGACACACTGGCCTGCATCAAGTCACATGCTAAGCTGTAATTTCTATTAATAACCATTACATCAGAAAGCAGTAACTATAGCCATCACTAAACATAGTATCATAACACAAATGCTAAAGATAGACATTATGACAATGCCATGATCATAATTGTAAGCTCTATGTAACGTTATGCCTTGTGTATACCTCTTTGGTCATGTCATACTAATGGCCAAATAGTTGGCATATCATTGAATCTAAGTGGTTTATAATCTCGCTCCTGTTTCTATTCATCACGATATTCATCCTTTACTTGAGCTGTGGCCTTGTGCACAAGCAAAATACTAAAGATATTAAATGCCAGAAGCATGATGTTGAAAGGTATCCATCAAGCTGCATGTTTTGCATCTGGTTGCAATAGGAAAACCTTGGGAAATCAAGGCATGTTATGAGAACCTTATTCAAGGGAAAATTAGCTAAAACGAGTTATGCATTTAAGAGCTTTTAAGGATTTAATCCGTTCCATTTGAGTCAAGACCAGGTGTGCATTGTACAAACTAAAAGCAGCAAGTAATTTGTACAATTGTGTATTGCTCAATAACATTAAAATAAGAATGATGCAGCTTTATTTTGTCATGCTGGCCAAAAGAACTGATAAATAAACAGCGAAAAGAGAATCATAATCAAAGGCAGACGAAACATTTATACAGCTATGGTTTTCTAAAACAAATTTGGCATGTTAACATTGGGATGAATTTAGTATGTTATAAACCTGTCACACTGTATCATGAAGATATTGGTGTCCCTGCCTCGGCCCTGTCCTTAACATGCTCTAGATGTTGCCATCATGACCAACGGCTGTAAGTAATCAAGGAATCAGCATAGCTCCTTGCCAAACACCATTTTGCATGCAGGGACATGGGAAGACACTTTGAAATTCACAGCAGACATGTTTGGTGATTCCTTTCGTCTCCTCATTCTATCCCGCTCAATTCTGCACCACATTTGCCAAGATCCCACATTTCATTCTAGGATGCTACCATTTAATTCTAAGATCCTGCTAATTTATTCTCAGAGCCCGCAATTTCATTCACACGGTGAACTTCTAGCAGATTAGAACTACTCGCTAAGCTTCTGTTTCTTGAGAATGGATTGTGGTACAATGGTGGTCTATAATAGAAAACTTAAGGCCAACTCGCTATTTGATCACAATAGCATAATCATAGATATTAGGTATTTTTAGTGCAAAATTGTGATTATGTATCACTTAAAATGTTATAATACAATTCAAATATTAAAGAAAAAGCTGCAGTGTTACACAATAAAGATGGGTATACACGGCCAAATGTGCCACGTGCGTTTTCCATGAGAAGGATAAACGTATGGAAAACGCATGGTTTTTAGCTAATTGTAATACAGCAAAAACCATGAGTTTTCCATGCGTTTATCCAAACGCATGGAAAACGCACATGGCACATTGGGCCATGATGTACCATTGCTGAAATAGAACTATCAATTACCACCCCCCCCCCCCCTCTCCCAAATAAAACCATATATAAGAGAGGAAAAAAAGAAAAAAGTTCTTGTTGTCTAGTCTTAATGCCCCCTAACAATGGAAAGGGCATTTTGGTCCCTGGGGTTGGATGATCACTCTTGTAAATGGCTCATGTCAAACAAGAATTGCTCTGAAGGGCTGTTGACTAATACTTCTAATACTTGAACAACACTGCAACAAAGGGACCCTGTAGCATAGGTCAGTTGTATTGGGAACAAGCAAGCAAGAAAGATGAATTTGAACTTCATGGGGGGGTCACATTCTTAATATTATATTACAGGGACGAGTAAATTTTTTGTCATCAAGTTACTTCACCAGAACAACGAATGGCTTTAATTAAAAAGTTCAAATTTAAGGAAGTTAAAGAAATAAAAAATAAAAATAGACATGGGTGATTTGCGTATTATATATATTATATAATAATGGTCCTTTGATGTGTAAGGTGTACAAATACATGTACTGAAGAGGCATTTTGACCCTGGGGGGGGGGGGGGGGAGGTGATGAAGTGCTTCAAATATATAGTTTGTATAAAATTCTTTCTAAAGCTGCTGTAGGCCTAAAAACTATAATGAGAGAAAACAATTACAGATTCTGAAGCAATTTTGTAGTGAGAAATAACTTTCAAATGTTGACATAGTTTCAGAACATGATGTAAGAATATAATCTTAAAGTAGAATTAAAAAAAAAAATCCAAATGGGAAGAGCTGACAAGAGAAACCTTTTTCTATTGGACATCTTCTTGTACCATGTTGCATTGTTGATACCAGGTATTATGTCTACAAATTTATGTTTTATTAGCCAGGAAACAAAATCTGTCAGTGGTTCTATATTGTCTGCCAGTATATAGCCTTCCAGAACTCAAACGTTTTGCCTGCAATGATCAAGACCTGTGCATAATTGGTGTAATAAGAGAAAGTGTGTTGGTCAATTGGAACAGAAGTTACAATATGCAATTTACTTACTTTCTATGTACCACTCACAATTATCCTGACCTAACGTAATACACATTTTTTCTTTTATGGATTTTGTTTTTAATTCAATGTATACCTCTTTTGTGTATGATTAAAGATATATATATATATTTATAATAAATAATAATATATATAAACATTAAATCTCATTATTCCAAGGTTGTCAGTGCTGTAAGTTATATCATTTTCATTGTCTTAATTTCATACATGTCTTTATAAGATAAGATTTAACTTAAAGGATGCGTCATACTCCACAGTAAGCTGAGCTGCTATCTACAAGATAAAATGAGGTCTAACGAAGACATGCCAAGGAACAATGCAAGACTTCCTGTGAATTTCCTTGGCTTGATTATAGATCGCAGGCACAAAATGGGATGTCGAACTTTTGTAGCACAGACTTGGGGAAGTTATTTTGGCACGAAAGTGATAAGACGTTTTTCTGATGAGGTTGAAATGTATTGAGGTGTTAGTAAATTGATGAACTATTGGATAAGGTGATTGTTTGGGTAGAATTGGTAGTCGTGGGTTCAATTCCCAGCTCAAGTCTGGTTAAATAAGATCTAACTTTTTAAAGTGACTGACTTTAACTGTACAGTTAGTTCCATTAAAAACGGCCTGTCAAATTGAACCTAGACAAAGCTAGACAACTTCTGCTATATAATGCTACCTGCCACTAAACGGAAATGTCTGATTATAGCTGGCTACTTAAAGCCGGATCTAAAAGTACATGCAGCACCAGTATAGGTATGAGTTGAGAGATTAGTAATTTTTGTTAAAAATATAAGTGTCTTTTGCACATACTTATTTATAATATATTAGACAAATAGCTTACATTTACCAAGGTTCATATTTTTCCAGTAGTTGTAGGCATAATCCGACTATAAGCCAGGAGTAGCAAATAGCAGCTGGTTTTAGCCAGTTATAGCTCTACAGTCAACCATATTTATGAAACTTACTCTATGTAGCTGAAGGCTAAACTATCCAGACCTCTCAGGTCCTCTTTCCAGATGTCACTGTGGATCACTCAGCCTTACCCCATACCACCATTCCCTTTGCTTGTGAAATGAAATTAACACTGGTCCAACGGAGTGGAGTATGTACGATATATGTGTGTTGCAAACACAAATTAGATTTTTTTGTGGGATTTTAGATTTGCCGAATCCAGGAGTTTCTTTTACTTTGTATAATTGACATTGTTCAGAGATATTTATGTTACATTTTTACTCACCCTTTAACTATGATATGTACAGTTAGTTTCATAAAATACCGTCCAATTTAGCTGTCTGTAGGGACCTGTACCTGGCTGTGGTGTAAACATGCTAAAGCCAGCTGCTTCTGTCCACTTCTGTAGCTAATAATCGGCTTACATCTATCACCAGATAAATATAAACCTTGGTAAAGGTAAGAAATTAATCGAATATATGATAAATACGTACTTTTAGATCCGGTTTTGAATAGCTTACTATTACAGCTTTGTCTAGTTTCAGTTTGACGGGCCGTTTTTAATGAAACTAACTGTATGTTGATTTCTTGTATTAAAACCTACATACCTATGATGATGCCTGACGCTACAGAGCCATGCTGATCTAACAATCCTTATTATCAATATTTCTGGTATTTGCCATGTCTAATCTAGCCAGAGGACATGATGCTTGTATATATAGACCCAGAACTAGAGCAGTAGCATCATCACTAGCATCGTCTAAATACAGGAATAATCACACGGTTCCATCTTCTCTGTCGCCAAAGCCATTGGCAGGCAACTTGACTGCAAAACACCATCCCGCCCATAATTTATCTTCTGAGCTTGTCTGCAGACATTCAATCGGTACAAAGCAAAACAGCTCCCTGAAAAGAGAAAAAAATCTGGAAAAAAAGATGAGAAAAAAGATGAGAAAAAATACAGATGCCAGCTGAACCCATTCCCAAAATGCTTCACTGATTTTTTAGAGCATCTGTCAATACCCAATTGCAAGCATGTTATGACGTCATTATGGCCGATGTGTGAACACAACCCTGTTTCTGGTAGGACATTTACATTTTAGTTTTAATTGTTGGGACAGTGTTTGTTTACTGATGTAATTAATTGAATAAATATTGCCTGATGGAAGTATGGTTAATTGATCACAGTTAGAACGTATTGGTTTTCCACTATTCCGAAGTCAACTGTCAATTTTTCACATCCTATACTGAATTAGTACTAAAAATGTTATACAAGAACATGGCCTTACTAATTAATGCCTTCTAAATCCTACCACCGATGATCCCAAAATCTTCCATGGAGGAGGGGAGAGCCAATCATATATAGTGGTGGACACAATGTAAAGCAAATAAATAAATAGCCATACCCCACCCCAGCCCTTGGAGAGAGCAATGCTGTAGATTTATTATTATATCTGTCGACCTTTTGGAAAACATACCTCACCATTTTAGCCCACTGATTAACAAAATCCACAGAATAATTTCTAGATTTTTAAGTTCACCATCGCAGATCACAATAAAGCCAGCCTGAATGATGGCACTTATTCCCACACTCAAATGGTTTCTATGTAAGTAACCAAAGATCTAGGCCAACATGGAAGGATAAGGTGGTTTTCTGGTTGTACATCAAACAAGACAGAAGGTGACAGACAAGTTATATTAATAGGTTTGCCGTAATTTTTGTTCTTCTTGTGGTATCTATCGATTAATAAACCGGTAGGGAATGGTTTAAACACTAGGTGGCTTCTGGTTGCAAACAACTCGCAAGAGCCCTCTTGTGTCACTGAGAATCACTTCAACTACATTCGGCAGAGGGAGCTTATTGTTGCTTCACTAGACCTGTGCTCCCTCTGGTGAACATATCCGACACCAATTACAACAAATTATTGAATAAACCAAATTAAAACCATGCCACGAAAGCTTCTGTCAGGATGAATCATGCAAGTATGAAAAAATCCAATGTTTTTGGAGCCCAGAGCTTACACAATGTTTTATTTCATGTATGACATGTCGCTGCAAACGGTCAGCTGGCTGGAGCATATAAACACCCAATGACTGATCGACTGAATGACTGACTGACTTACTGACCTACTAGCTGAATTAGAATGAATGGATTAATGAATAATTGAAAGAATGAATGAATGGTTAAGGAATAAATAATAATTTCAAGACTGACTGACTGACCAACTGACCAACTGACTGAATCAATCAATCAATCAATCAATCAATCAATCAATCAATCAATCAATCAATCAATCAATCGCACCTATCTTGACCAATGGAGTTAGTTTCAAGCCCATCACTAGTTTAAGAGCAGCAAAGTACAGGTGAATGTGTGTTACGTGTGACATCAAAGAAATGATACTTGACAGTGCACTTAATTTCACAATGAAAACCAGCTCCAATTTCAGTATATAGCCTGTGTCTAGACTGCTCAAAAGACCTGTAAATCTATTGATGTGATCTTCTAAAGTTTTTTTTTTATATCAAGTTCAGTGCAAAATAGCTACAAGACTACCTCAATATTAAGATCACCTCACCATTAAGACTATTGAATTCTAACCCATCTGTTAGGTCACCTATGATATCGACCTCACTATTAAGACTACCGCCATTAAGACCTGTAAATGTTGCACCAAAAAATGGCCTTAATGACAGGGTTTTACTGCATATAATTCTTGGCCCATACAATAATAGCTTCTAGGTATCTTATGGCATGCCAAGTTGATGTCTTTGGAATCTGACACAGAATAGATGATGGGATCAAATCATTGATATCGTACGCTTGAAAAGGGGATTTATTTAAGTATTTCTGCCAATAATTTCTATTTGATGATTATTTTGATCTTAATACAAGTCGGCATCTCTTTTTGTATAAGTCTACTTATGAAGAATGCAGACACACTACTTTTTCAAAGCTATTTGTAAGCACATTACACATACTTTGGACATAAGCATCCCGCATGCATTGGAAGGGCATAGACTGTCATAGATTGTATGTAATTTGTTTTTTCCTTGGTTTTGATGATTTTGAAAGCATTGGATATATTCGGATTGCCTTATCCTATGCATTGCAATAAGACGGATATCAGCCACATGAAATAATTTATTATTACGGAAGATAATCAATCTTAGCATCACAGATTCTGAGAATTACCCTTTTTCTTACATTAGCAAACAAACAAGTGGGCAGTTTTTGCTGAAATCAAATTAAAAGCCAGTTATACCATTTTGGTCATTGACACACATTTACGATTTTGACTTCTACAAGTTTTAGGAAAATTAATTGAGCTGGTGGGTCACGATTAGAAACATACATACAATGAATCATGAATAACAACCTCAAATTTGGCTTATATTTATATTTTCTATACATTCTTTCTGTCCAAACCTTGATTATACTTGTGCATTGGACATGAAATATACGGTGAACTTACATTTAAATTGTGCCTATTTTTGTACTGATTATTGCATACAGTGAACCGTGTGTGACAAATATTGGACCACATAATTGTAGATCATAAATCCATGCAGTAATCTTTGAATGGAAAATGTATGAAACATATAGGTGATGAATAAGTGTCGGTGGTAAAATAAGTTTATTTTGAGGAAATGTTTCAAATATATTCTTCTTTATAATATGGAGTATTTTTAATTAGGGGGGTAAACTGCACTTGCCCCCAACCTCGATACAACTGATCTGAGCTGCGCCATACCATAATATAATAAGGTGATCAATAATATGCCTCAGGATAAACAGCTGGACTGGCTGTAATGCTTACTTACATAATACTCCCGATTATCACAGAATGGAAAGGATTATCTTCAGGAGAAAGCCATTGGAAAATCCCATTGCTGAAAGTTTGAGCTCCAAGTTTCCTGACAGTCACTTTGTGAAGTGGATAGTTCTCTTCTTTTGCGCAAAAAGTAAGTTGGTGTTGTTGTGTCAAGTTGCTGCTTTGTCCAATTTTGGTGTCATTGGTCGATGGAGATAATAGCTCATAATATGCATTTTACCAGGAAGGTGGTAAATAGTGATGGATATTGGAGTATGATGATACTGGGAATAATATAGTTATGAAAATATGTCTACAGTTTTTATCAAATTAAGCCTAGCAACAAAGCTGTCATTGCTGGATACACAAAACCAGATCTAAAAGTACATATTTATGATATATGTAATTAATTTCTTACATTTGCCAATGTATACTTTTTTCTGGTGATACATTTAAGCTGACTATTAGTTACAGAAGTAGACAGAAGCAGCTGGCTTCTGCATGTTTAGATCAAAGTCAGGTATTTTTTTGGATTATGATAAATTGGTATGTCGATAGCATGAGACGTTAAATTTGAGGTGCCTTGAACTCGGTGTCTATGGTGAGGCAAGCGGAAGACCCCACCCATGGGGTAAATATATGTCATGTTGTGGACGCCAAGCCTTATCATCTCATCATTACTTCTACCTCGGTTAGCTGATCATATAAGCTGACTAAGCTTTAGACCTATGTAGTGGCATTGAGACACTGACATACCATGTTAAGTGTTTGAAATTGTTTGATCTTTCTTGTGAAGGTCAGCTTCGATTAAAACCATTGCAGTTAGTCCAAAACAATAGACCACCTCATTATTAAGACCAGTGGTGGTGGTGGATTAGGGCTTTACGTCCTGTATTTCTGTACCTGATGGGCTAATTAGGACAGGCAGGGACCATGGCAATGAGATGATGGATGAAACAGCTATCCAACTTAGACTTGACTGGGAATTAAACCTGGGACTCAGCGGTTAGAAGCCCAACGAGCTACCACTGAGCTTGGCCCCCACACATTGAGACCACATCCGTTTACAAAGAATTTTCTCAATTGTAAGGTCCCGCTCTCTGCAAACTGATGTTCTGAATATATTTTCAACACATACTAGTCATTATAAGTTACATTACTGCAACTGATTGTTTTGGAAGTCCAAAATTATCTGAGAGAATCTTGTCATATCATATTGTATTAACAGTTAGTCAAATAACATAACAGTGATATAATTTTTAAAAAAAGCACGCTGACTAGGTTAATAATATAAAATTGCACTCTATATTATTGACATTTATGATAGGTGATAATTTATAATTTGAGTTTTTTTACGGTAGATTTCTGGTGGCAACACATGGGTAAAATAAACATTGTGAAAATGTTGTATGTAGAAAATTTATAAATGTGGTTAACCTTTTGAGTCAATAATACATAAATATTTTTTTTAAATGTTAAATATGGAATTAAAATGTGACCATTGTATTCTGACCACGGAAGACATGCATAGATGTAATGACATTATAATAAATTCACATGGTTTTCATGATACATGACTTCAGAATGGACAAAAATCGTATCGGTTACTCAAACCCTAACTTCTAACTCCATGTTAACTACATCCAGTTGTCCACATTGGATTTAGACTCATTAAACGTAGTTAATTATGAATTACTGGAAGGTTTTTTTCCTCTTCTTCTTCCTGTTTTTAAAGTGTGTTGTTCAGCTAACACACTGAGAAATTAATAAGACAATATATCTGAATCCAGGAGACTATAGTTTTTGTCAACGGTCAATCACTTTGATTAAACAAGTTTCGAGTATATTGACCTTCAGGTGTCCTTGACCCAAATAAGATATGACAGTTTATTTTAGTGACCAAATGTGGTGACCAAGTACTTTTGGCCAAAACTAGCTGAAACTATCTCATACAGCACACTCTCCCAAAATATAAGTATTCCTTATAAGGTCAATCCTAATATGGGCATGCACAAAAAGTGATGACAAAACTTCACCAGGCTTGTCCTCAAAATTTTAAAAGTGAATTTAGAAGTACTCTTAAGCAGTAAGATATCTTAGCTGCTTAGTATCAGGTATTCTATAGATTGAGATCTGGTATGAAAATAATGTTTATAATCATCATCTTTATGTTTTCTTTTAGTTAAATAGTGTAGATATGTTTAGAAAACCTTATACATCTACAGAAAAACTCTTCTTACATTCAAATATGATCAATTTCACATCATTGCTGCACAGCCTGCACATGTGACAGTAGTCCAAACATGCCCATACATGTCAATGGATCATAATCCTATACCCCTTAGTCTGTGTGGCAAGTTTCTACCATCATAGCCAAGTTATTGAAATGTGATGGATCAATTTGCTTTAATGTATTGGCAGTGGTCCCTTGGGTCATACTTTTATGTCAACAATAGAGATAAAAATCATATCGTATAGATCTGTGATATTAATGGCTGAAGCTAATTTACTTTGGAGCCAATATGTGATGATACCTGGCCAAATGTGCGTTTTCCATGCGTTTATCCATACGCATGGAAAATGCACATGGCACATTTGGCCATGTATATTACTGATGGATTTTAGACGCTTTAGATAGACATTTTGTATAGTTGAGTTTAGCTGGTAGGTTTGGTATCATGGAAATATAATTAATATACATATGATAGACAAATGTGCTATAAGCAAATGCTGTGGAAAAAATTTAAGAAACGTTATTTTGGTGTGGTTTTTTTTTAAAACTTCTTTATTAATCCTACTTGAAGGTTATCACGCACTTAATGAATAGTTTTTTTTGTTAAATATGGAGCTTTTTTTAATGATAGTCAAGAAATCTTGCTTTTTAGACTATTAGGTTACATATTTGTTTACTTCTTGATTATGAAAGTGATGTTTTGATATATACCAATACAACTCAGACTCATCTATGATTTCTCAGTTGCATTTCTGATACAGATTTAACGCTGTCCTTTTTCCTGGACAAAGCAAACACATGAAACTGACTAGCATCTGTTGGCCTGGCCAAGTTGACAGCCTCTTTTTAGCTTTTGATTGATAGCCTCTCGCAATATTTGCTGGCCAGCCAGCACAAATCTTGACAACGTCCAGAATCCTATATTGATTTTCATTGTCTGTTCACAGAGGACGCCACTTATCAGATGCGGACGCCCTCTTGCGATAACACGCAGAACTAGGGACAACATTGCTTGGCCAATAGAGCTGAGGCAAAATCTTTTCATCTGTACCGTGGCCCAGAAGTACAAAGTAGTTGTGAAGCTGCACGGTAGAAAATTATTGTTGTGCTGTAGAAAAACGTTGCTGCGCACGAAAAACGCGTTGTTGCACGGGAAAAAATCGTTGTTGCACGGAAAAAAAATCGTTGTTTCGCGTAAAATCACTTCACTAATGTTTCAGTTTTTTAGGCCACATAGTGATTGATTGTAGTTGGTTAACTCCAATTTTACCGATAAATACCAAAATGAGCTAAAATGAAATTGCTCTCCAGCACTTATAAATGTGAAAATGTTATTTGAGTCCATTTTTGCAACTATCCAGGGTAGCCTTACATATTTTAGTCTGGGAAACATGGTTTTAAACATGCTAGTAACTTTAAATGCCAGTATTTTGCAGAGAATGTCCTACAGATAAAAAAAGTGTACAGGTAATTTAAACTATATATTATTCTCTTGGTATATCCAAAGAAAATTAGTATTTCAGCCCTCTGAAACTCTGTGCAGGGTATCTTTGGTCATGGCCAAATTTAAACGACCTTAAGGGTTCATATCAAATAATCTAGTCGTTATGCATTCTTACTGACTTTTAAAAGCTGTAATTTGGTATTGTGATAAACCAGCAACATTTGTGGGTAAATAGGTGTATATTCTTGATAAACCTGGTAAACCCCCCCCCCCCCCAGGCCCCCCCCCCCCCCATGGCTACGCCACTGCTTGTAGCACGCAACAACTGTTTTGTAGCGCGCAACAACTGTTTTGTAGCGCGCAACAACCGTTTTTTAGCGCGCAACTACCGTTTTTTAGTGCGCAGCAACCGTTTTTTTAGCGCGCAACAACAGTTTTGTAGTGAGCAGCAAACAGATCGTAATTGGCGTGCAATAACAATGAAATAGGGTGCAGGAAGTAATTTCTGTTTTGGCCACTACTTTGTACTTCTGGGCCACGGTACATCTGAGATCTGGCCAATGCAAATGATCCCTTTCTTGTGTTGGAAGTGAAGAGATGGATTGGGCAAATAGAATGTAGATGTTTGGAATATTCGACATATGTTGCAGTCTCATGACTGAGTGTGTACTACTGAAAAAAGAAGAGAGTATATATATATTTTTTTTTTGGCGACCGTTTACAAAAAGAGAAGTTTAGGAAATATGTTGACTAATGTTAAATATGCCTTGACCTGTATTATTGCCAAGACCAGGAAATCTGTTCATCAGTCATTGATAATTGGATTGATTTCATCTATCTATCTATCTGTCGATCCATCTATCCATCTATCCATCTCTCTATCTATCTATCTATCATTCTGTCTGTCTATCTATCTCTCTATATATCTAGGTATCTATCTATATCTATCTATCTTTATCTATCTTTATGTCTGTCTATCTGTCTATCTGTCTATCTCCAGTTGGGCAGTGTTGAATCCACAACCTCTGATTAAGCACTGCAATAAGCAGCCAGTGTGGAAGAACTTTTAACCACTAGGCCATGCTACTTGGCAACCTTAACACGCATTGCATGTAACATTCCAAACCAATTTTCTCTGATTCACGTGTGAATGATTCAATAATAAACTAATAATCACCGATATAGACTCAATAACGAGCATATTGAGACCTTATTATACGCCATTTCATGACAGTCATGTATAATTAATGAAACTGATCTAATATTCAATCATATTTCTTAATTTGATGCAATATTGCCAGCACAAATAGCTATACATTTCAGAGGAATGACCTTAGGGTGAAGTGCTTTATAATAAACATGATAAATGGCCATAGTATGGAATCTGGTTCATGCTATTTGTTCAGCAAAAACCTTTGTATATGAGTAATGATACAAAATAAGAAGGTTTTGGGTTTGAACTACGACCCCCCATGAGCTAAGATGTTGACTTTAGTGGCGTCTTTATACATTCTATGCTGGGGTAAGTTAAAGAACCCCACCCATGGGTAATTGTGTAACTTATGTTGGGGGTCCAAATCTTGTCACCCCATCATTTCGTTTGCTTCTGGCAGCTGGTCATACAAGGCCAAAATCCAAAGACAATTTAAATTTTTTTTTCTTTCATGGCGTTCAAATGTAATGTTACAATCTATAATATTTATTATTATGTGTTTCTTTTCTTCCAGGTAAGTCCATTGGGTTTCTTGTGTTATCATCTGATTGGTGACATCATTATAGTGGTGAGTGTTGACCTTTAATTTACAAATAGCTAGTTGAAATTTGTGCTTGACCTGATGTAGGTTAACTTAGTCACAGTAGAAGATTAGAAAAAAACAAAAAAAAAAAACCTGGGTTCAAATGAGATACACCAAATTATAGTTTCTTGAAAAGTACATGTCACGTAGTACTACATAGTTATTATGCAAGTCCATATTTTGAGGATTTTTCAGCAATAAAGTGTCAGAGTGCCTTGAAATCATTTTTATTGACTTGTTGAAGGTGTAGAGACATCTTCTGTAAATATTGTAGCCATATAAGCACGGATTCTCTACAAAGTGAAAATTTTATCAAATTTCGGTGTGCATAATTATTATGCAGGTATGTGTAGTGAGGCAGAAATGACCAGAAAGTTTGATGAAAATTGGAATGTATGATCAAATACTGCAAAACACATACCAGGAGACCAAAACGAACACAAATTTGAAACAGTAATGTATGTAACTCTGGTTTATGTAACATAATGTTTTCATAAAGTGTGATAAACAAGTACTTTTGTATGTATTATTTGTAATAAAAAAAAAAATTATCCAAACTGCACAAAAAAAAATATTCAACTATAATGTTTCAAGACCTTTTTACTAGTTCTCTCAATAAATCTTATTATTCAAATTTATTTGAAGCAATTCAAACCGTACCGTAAATATATTGACTTGACTAACAGAGCAATAAACGTGGGAATTAAAAGTCTCAGAAAGTTTCTTCAATGCGCTCATTTCAACTGTGCTTTCGCATGTTGGACATCTGTTGGCTGTCCAGCAGATGGTGGCCAGTCTGACCATTTGAGTGGTCTTTACCAATGTCCATCTCTTGAGATGACCACAAGTACTCTCTAACTGACCACCTGCCAATGTCCATCACGCAGTAAAAGACCTGCATGACCCTCCCAAGACCTGCAGCCTGCAACAGGAAGCCGAAACTTCAATGGATCAAGACTCTGTTAGAAGTTACAGGAATCTTCCTTCCTTGGAATCAAGGAATAAATGAGAAAAAAGTAGAGGTGGGGAAATTAAGATGTGAAAAAGAAGTAGCTGTCACCAGGAGGTCATAAATCAAGTGTGCTTTTTGTGAGTTGATGGAAAATGGCCAGAAGTCAGATCAGGCGGCAAAGACTTATTTGTTTGTGAATATATTTATTTCTTAGTTTGGGGAATTATTACTCACACTACTAAGCAATGCTAAGACTACCACAACAACTGCTACTATTACGATAACTACTACTACTACCACTACTATTACTATTACTACTACTACTACTACTATTATTACTTCTACTACTACTACTACTACTATTACTACTACTACTACTACTACTACTACTACTACTACTACTACTACTACTACTACTACTACTACTACTGCTATTACCACTGCTACTGCTACTACAAATGCTACTACTACTACAAATGCTACTACTGCTACTACTACTATTACTACTACAACTACTACTACCACTACTACTGCTACTACTACTACTACTACTACTATTACTATTACTACTACTACTACTACTACTACTACTACTACAACTACTACTACTATCATTGCCATCATTTCTAGCAAAATGCTAGAATTCTTGACATATCGCACATGAAAGTTCGATGTCATTTCTCAAAGTAATATTATGTTTATGATACATCTGCACCCCTAGGCATTCCTTTTCATGAAAATTCTGAGTGAGTTTACTTGTTTTGTGTGCTGTAAATTCAGAAGAAAGATTTTATTCATGCCTTGCATGTTTGCTTGTGGCAGCTACTAATTTGCGGTGCCATTTTTTGGAATCCGCAGCCCTGTCAAAAAGCGGACTCCTCCCAGTTATAATTCGGACCACGTTCGGGTTAAGCTAGCGGATCAGTCAAAAGCAATCATGTAATTTTGGGTCTTCACCTTGGTAAAAACAGTCTTCTTTGATAACGTTTTACAAAGAGAGTTATTTTTGTGTGTTTTATTGATTGATTTGGTTCCTAGTTATATTTGGTGTTCAGAACAAAATTAAATAATTTAAAAAAAAAAAAAGAAAATGAACTTGTGAGAGTTGTAGATAAAAACAAACAAGAAAATACAGACGTAGATGGAGAAAAATTTGCAATAACAATTTTGATTCTGTTATTTGCATTCTTCATTTCTTCATTTCCACCGATGTCAAATTTTCATATTTTTCTTTCAGAATTCTCTCTTTTTCAATTTCATACTGTGCGTCTTTTTAAAAATTTATTCTCTTATCCATAGCTCTGTTATCCTTGATTCCTCTTTTTCTATCAATCTGCTCCATTTAATTTTTCTTGAATTAAAAAAAAAAAAAGTTGCCGCGCTCTGTTTCAAATATTAGAAAGTTATTCCTTATGTCCTTGTCGTAAAATATTTGTCTGTGCTACACACCATTAGTGGAGAAGATACAAATATCACCTCTTTTGACCAAAGTTTACCCCTTTTCTGTACAGTTGTAATGCTATTTCTGTATCTTCTCCACTAATGGCCTGTATAGCACAGACAAGTATTTTATGACAAGGACATTAGGAATGAGCTAGAAACGTTGGTCAATTACTTTACAATCTTTCTGATCCGTCTCTTTCACCCCTGAACTGTCCATGCTCGCTCTAAAACTGCTGAAATAGCTTCTTCCAAATCTATGGAATAATTTTTTTATTTTTTTTGACTTTTTATTTATCTAAGCTTCATGCTCTTTTCACTTTGAGAGAAATACCTATCTATAGGATGACAACCTGGAAGTGTTCTGGTAAATTGCAACATGTTTTCTCAGCATATCAAACGAAGCCCAATATTCTCCCTGGAATTGCTCGACTGTTTTCCGACGTTTAATCAAATGTTGAGTTGCCTGCTTTTGACAGATGCTGAAACTTTGTGTGTCACATTGCCTCCCCTGACAGATGCCCTCGTGATTCCGCCATTTTGAATACTCACACGTTGCCTGACTGACAAATGCTAAAAAAAAAATAATTCTCTTTTGTTCTGCAAAGTAGATACAATAAACTTGAAACGGAAATTGTAGTTGATGGTTTTTATATATATTTTTAAAGTATTATTTTAAGATCGAACACCAAGTTTAAGTGGTTATGATGAACAACTGTTGAACTGCAAAAGGTAGACGTCAAGATGAGGTGAAAAAGACTTGTTTGCACCCATCTGGGGGTCATTAAAACCTAGAGTGGGTCATCTAACATACCTCTGCATAGGCACATAGTAAACATGCATATCTAGATTATCACCAGAGGCAGATGTAATGATTACATGTTACACATATACCGCATTGGTAGGGTTTTTTCTTGCCACAGCAATGACCCAACGAAAATGACCTACAGCAGAGATACTGGCTGGCTGACCGGCTGGCTGGCTGGGACCATGTAACAAACCCAGGACCTTAATATTTTTTACCACTACACCACTGCGCTGCTCATCACCATCAAAGCACCTTTTCTCAGCCAGCCAGCCGGTCAGCCAGCTGGTCAGCCAGCCAGTCAGCCAACCAGTCAGCCAGCCGGTCAGCCAACTGGTCAGCGAGCCGGTCAGCCATGGGAATATCAATTCCTTCCATAGGTGGATACCATGATATCAATTACTTCATGAGACATGGCATAGATTCATACTTCGTTAAGTCGAAGAGCATTCTGTAATGGATTAGGTATGTCGCAGTAGCTCCTGTCATGTTGCTTCTAAGAAAGACATTTCACCTGTCATTGATATTGTCATTAAGGTGGACCTTACATCAGCTGCAGTGAGTAGTTCTCTGGAAAAAAAAGTTAAAACAACAACTAAAAGGTCATCGCAAAGATAGATAGATGGGTAGATGGATAGATAGATAGACAGACAGACAGACAGACAGACAGACAGATAGATAGATAGATAGATAGATATATGTGGAACGTGCAGCCCTCTAAGGCAAGTTCTTGCCACTATCGAGGGTTGATTGATGAGGTCAGAGAGAGGAAGAGTCAACCCATGTTACACATTTACCCCATGGGTGGGATCGTTTACTTGTGTGTTTAGGATGTCACTGCAAAGATCATCATTTGTTACTAAATTTCAGCTGTTTTTGATAATTCATTTTATTTTCTTATAAAGTTTATTTTATTACAATAACATTGTATGTGTATATAGATCTGGTACAGCTATTAAACTTGATAACAATTTCACCCGATATAATAGATCGCTAAGCAAGCATGGCCCTCGTGTGCGTCCGTGTTTGCAGAATGAGGGCCATGCAGCAGTCTTTGTATTTTTTCATGGGACATATGTGCACGCAATTTTACAGCCTTTCTACATAATAAATCTAATTCATACCAAGAAATAGCGAGTGCACACACTATGAGTAACCTTGAAATGCTGTTATTTTAACACGTTCATGTTTTGGGGAACTGAATCAGCAATTTCAACTTCAGTTTCTTAAACCATTTTTAATGTTATCACTGAATGACTTAGTCATCGCCGATCAAAACCTAATTACTAATTTTCGATGATGTGAAATGGTGATAGTAGGCACCGGTGCATGTATATTATCCGAACTGAATATTCTCCATCCTGTTGCAAAGTACCACGAAAAATGACAAGACTGCTGCCAGGCTACATAATAGATGCCTTTTTCCACCAGCAATGGCAACAAACCTCTCGACTCCATACAGAAAATATGACAAAAACCTTTCCACATTTACAAAATAAACATTAGCAAAAGTAACTGGGATACTTCGAGTGTCTTTGATACTTTGAGATTCCCCCAGCTCTCTCTCCTTGCTTTCACCGATGATTTATCTGCGGCTTATAGGTGGGATTGACTGCTATGTCTCCAGTGATCTGTTCCAAGATCTCTTTATGCCAGCTGCAAGATAAGGAATTTAGTGGCCAAGGTAAAAGCATTGACAAATGATAGCTCATGGTGTTCTGCACTTTTTCAGATGTTCTTGAGATTAAAGAGCCACTCAAGAACAGGGAATTAGGAAGATAGATGGTATAACATGAGAGATACAATGAGAAAATTCACACTTCTCCATCATCCACGAACAATGTGGCAAAATAAATGAGAAATATAAGGAAGACGAAATGGGACGGGAATAGCAACGCAGTGTCTATAGTGCTCATTCTGACCAAGTCTGGTTGTTGCTAGTTGGTACATATGTATTATTATCTAGCTCAATATCTGTGTTGCTGTCTGTGGAGCTGACTGTCTGGCTGTCTGGCTGTCTGTCTGTCTGGCTGACTGGCTGTCTGTCTGGCTGGCTGGCTGTCTGTCTGTTTAGCTGTCTGTCTGGCTGGCTGTCTGTCTGTCTGGCTGGTTAGCTGTCTGATTGTCAATCTGGCTGTCTGTCTGGCTGTCTATCTGTCTGGCTGGCTAGCTGTCTGATTGTCAATCTGTCTGTCTGGCTGGCTGTCTGGCTGCCTGGCTGGCTATACTGAAAATCTACCCGAAAATGCACGATAGTCAAAGCAACGTTTTAGCTATACTGGCCCAGATAGCAATCTAAATCGGCCCAGCATCGTTTCCATATCCCAGATAGCATTACAAATTGTATCAGCGTTGGCGCGACGTTGGTGACGTCAAAACGATGCTTCACTGATGTTGGCCTATATAGAAACGTCGCTGGCCCGATTTGGAATGCTTTCTTTGGAATGTCGTTACAACATCATATTAACATCGTATTAACATCGCCGACATCCCACCGACGTTGAAACGATTTGGAATGCTATCTGGGCTAGACATTCTGACTAAGTTTTAGTAGTGAAGGCTATCTCTCTGTTTAATTTACTTCAGTACCTGTTTTCCATCTAGCTTCATGTATTTTAAGTAAATAAATTAAACCTGACGGTATTTTCCCACAGTTTTTTAAGAGGAAATTTTTTGAGAAATTGTTTTCGTCTGTAGCTAATTAGGTAAAATTAATGATGCCCCAGAAACAGCTGCGTAAGTATATGATTCAAACGTTATTCTAAATTCTGATTTCCCAAGAATAAAGATGGCTAATTCCCACAAGAATTGCAAGATAATTAAATGTTGTTCAATTATATCATTCTCCGCTTCATTTCAACTCTATCAGAGATGGCCAATTTGATTGATATTACATTGATAAAGCATGGATACAAATGTAGCACTGAAGGTAATTATAGGATAGAAACTAGTTTTAGGATAAATTTGCAAAACGTCGATTCCAGAAATTATTACTCCGTCTTAAAATAGGCATAAATGCATTGATTGTGCCAAAAACTGTGTTAATAATCCTATGATTATGATACCCAAGTAGTTGTTTGGCACTTCACCATGGAAACATGGATTTCGACATAATTGGAGTGACGTCTATGTATCATAATGATACTTTGTTCTTGTCATTGTATTTTACCCAAATTGTAAGAACTGGCCACTATTATATATATGTCTATGAGTCTTTGTATGTCTCAATGCTACTGCTGTGATGCCTAGCCACCTCATATGACCAGCAGATGTTATGATGAGATAAGCTAGGAGTCCACACCATGGTACACATTTACCCCATGGGTGGGGTCTTTAGCTAGCCTCATCATAGACACTGAGTACAAGGCACCTCCAATTTAACGTCTGATGCGATCGACATCCAGCTGGACATCAAACCTGGGTCCTTGGGCATTTAACAGAGCTGGCCAATATGGAATTGGCAGATGCCTTAAGCACTATACTACTCAGCTGCAACAATAGAACAAAATGAATGGTTGTCTTAACGGTGATGCTAAACCCAGATAGCATTCCAAATCGGGCCGGCGTCGTGTACAACATCATTTTGACATCGATGACCTTGCGCCGATGTTTCAACGATTTGGAATGCTATCTGGGAACTAGAAAAAGCTGGTTTTATTCCACGACTCTTCACTTCTTGCGATAACACGAACCAGATATCGTTGCGAGCGAGACCTTCTAGAGACTTAAGAGCAATGGATCATGGAAGAAGCAGCATTATTGTTATGATGGAGCATTGTTTTTGAGTTATGTGATGCTAAAGAGTGAACAAGGAGAGAAAAAGTGAAAAGAAAGAGAGTGAGAGAGAAAGAGACTTGCGTCATTTTCATTTATCACAACATAATGGGAGGCCGGGACTCTCTCAGAATCATACAAGTGCCATGAGTCAAGGAAATAGCTTCTGATATTACCCAAAAAACAGTTGTCACCATTCATACTTCTAGAACTTGGGAAGAAGAATGGTGAGACAGACTGGCAATCGACATAGAAAGACAGGCAACTTTACTTATAACTTTTATCATGATTATTCATTATTCTGCTGTAGGCCTTATTCTATTCTATCGTCTCGTCTCGTCTCGTCTCGTCTCGTCTCCTCTCCTCTCCTCTCCTCTCCTCTCCTCTCCTCTCCTCTCCTCTCCTCTCCTCTCCTCTCCCCTCTCCTCTCCCCTCCCCTCCCCTCCCCTCCCCTCTCCTCTCCTCTCCTCTCCTCTCCTCTCCTCTCCTCTCCTCTCCTCTCCTCTCCTCTCCTCTCCTCTCCTCTCCTCTCCTCTCCTCTCCTCTCCTCTCCCCTCCTCTCCCCTCCTCTCCTCTCCCCTCTCCTCTCCTCTCCTCTCCTCTCCTCTCCTCTCCTCTCCTCTCCTCTCCTCTCCTCTCCTCTCCTCTCCTCTCCTCTCCTCTCCTCTCCTCTCCTCTCCTCTCCTCTCCTCTCCTCTCAAGTGGACTCAAAATCAAGATGGCCTAAATAATGGATTTCCCAATTATGAGGTTCTTATAAATATGTAGCCGTCAACCAAAGAAACAGAAAACCAGACTAGATAAAAGTTTAGTTACATAACATCAGATAAAGTAGAATCTTTAGACCACCAAACTGTTAAGACAAATTTACAAGCAAAGCCAACGAATCCATTGATATGAAATGAACTTTTTTTATGTCATTGATTAGAATATCAGAACTTTCCATGCCTGAATTCCAGATATTACTGATGAATTTTTTTTACTGGTTATTGAATAGAATATGGATATCAATCTTACCGATTTATCAAATACATACATAAATAATTGAATTTGACAACTAATCGATCAAGAAACGCGGTGTTTTTAAAAAGTGTACAAAATTCAAATTGTTCATATATATATAATGGGAATGCAATGAAAAATGGCACATTATGAACATTTCATTGTAGACCAAATATGTAATTACATAGCATTTTGTCAAACAGTCAAATTTGTTATTTATACAGGGATGCGACCATTACTATTTTTCTCATAATCTTTGTCCCTTAACAGAATAGTTGTATACATTGTAATCAATTTATGTAATAATAGAAATTTCACCTGAATTGCTAAATCGTTTGTCATATATTAATATCATTATTATTTTCATTACTATTATTACTCTCTCCTTTCTATTTTTTTAACTAACTTATACTATTATTATTTTTATTTATTTAATATCTAGTATTATAATATTAATATTGTATAATTTTAAGGTGGCCCCTAACACAACCCACTGAGGTTCTTTGGGGTATCCTGGCAAGATAAACACTTAGTCTAATAGAATATATGTAATAATTTTAAATTTATCATGCCAAAAAAACCAAAATATCATGCTGTATTCTTGTTTAATTGCCAAATAAATTATTTTCAATTCAATTTTCAATTCAAAAGTACCTGTTATTGACTCAAGCAATTCAAGTAAATAACCTTTAAACAAAAATACAAGCAAGAATAAAGAAACATTACTACAAGACATTTATGAAACAATAGGATTGTCTACTGACACTGTCAAGATAAATGACATTGTTATGCAGACCAATAATCAGGCAAGGTATTATCTGTGTCAGTTATGTCATGTTTTAGGTGCTATCTGGTTTTCTGTCGGCCTGTCTGTACCTGATATCCTTCGTTTGCAAGTTGCCGAAGCTAGATAACAGGAAATGTATCTATTGTTTTGTTTGTGAAGGCTTTGATGAAGACAGTAGCCCAGTTGTTAGAGTGCTTGCTTGTGTACTACAGGGTACGGCATAAAAACTTGCACCAGCAGCTACTGCTACCTCGTTTGTTATTGCCTCAATTGACAGTGATTGCATGCTGCTGCAATCATACACACGCAAGCAATAATAGTTCTAAATTATCTTTTAAATATATTTTCTTGTTTCCCCAAGAATTATAGATAATATGGATCTAAATATAGCACATGCACATTTATCACACCTTCGGGTGATTTTTACCTCGGCTTTTGCAATACAAGCATTAGATTATCATACAGATGTGTTACAGACACCTTTCTTGACCTTTGCCACCAAAAATAGGGCAAATAGATAAAGTTTTAATAAGAAGGTAGAGCATTTACACCTTTGAGGTGTAAAGTGCCATTTTGGATTTTGATCAGTTTTCTGTCTTTTCTGTTTAATTAACTGGCCAATCCTCCTGAAAATCATGTGATTATTTTCAGATTAGTTTTAGATTAAAAAAGGCCCTCTGGAATGCCATTATATTTCTCCATTTTAATTTCATGACCTTGTTGAATCAAAACTGGAACCAACCTTCTTATCACCTAATACCATGATATATATATGTGCATATAAAAAACATTGAAGGAGGATTCTGTGCAAATATTATATTTTCTGTGGCTTCAGAGGTGTAGTAACTACGAAATCTCTAATTTGTAAACTTTCTGCAACTAGAGACACCATGCAAGCAGACAAAAATTTGACTTCTGTGATGTGTGTCACTCAGAACAAGCCCTGCAGCATGAACCATCTCTATAATTCAGATACTGATATTGTCTGACATTACAAGATCAAAAAAATCACAATGACCAATTGCCTATACCCCTAACTAAATGTGGCAAAACTTTAAAAGACTTCATAAGCATTTGAGTAACCTAGAGCTATCCCGAAAGAGGAGATGCCTGGTGCAAGTTTTTAGGCCGCACCCTGTAGAGGGGCTTTTCAAAATACTTCTGGCAAATCCTAGAAGTGTGCATAACCCTGCATTATACAGTGTTAGAGATGGTCAAATTATTGTCGTTCTTTGCCGGAAGAAAGTTTTAATTTGTCTATTATAGATTTGTTTCATTATCAATATAGACAGGCAGTTATATTTCAATATTGAGCAGCAGGTGTATTATATCCCGTTTAATAGCACAAGGATCAAGCTTGTTGCCATTTTCTTGTCAAATGGCCTTAACATGTAAATGTATGTTAATGTTGTCAAGTGTAAATGAATAGGCTATTGTTATGCTAATTACATCTCATTTGCATACTAAATACACCGCTCGCAACAGCTCCACTGAACTGATCTACAGTAAATTCACAAAACACCAGAACGAGTTTATTTTATTAGTGAATGTTCAAATACCCAGTATATTGCAATAACTGCATTTTGTTCCCGGTGAAATTTTGTTATGATGTGATTTTTATCAAAATAATTACCAATTAATATAACCATCTTTAAGATTTGTTTTTTATTAGTTTAACAGAAAGTCATTTTGAAAAAAGGATGGATAGAGAGATAGGTAGATAGGTAGATAAGTAGATACGTAGATAAGTAGATCGGTAGATAGATAGATAGATAGATAGATAGATAGACAGATAGATGGGATAGATTAGATAGGTAGATAGGTACACAGGTAGATAGGTAGATACATAGATAGGTAGTTAGATAGATATATAGGTAGATAGGTAGACACATAGATAGGTAGATAGGTAGGATAGATAGATAAACAGAGAAAGGTCAGTTCTGACCCACATATATTTGTCATACATCACATGCTATAAGCAATAGGCCTAACTCTGCAATGTGCCTCCCACGAGCATTTGTCGCACGTGTGTCGTGTGGCGAAAAAGTTTCGCCTGCTGAAGGTGCTTCGCTAGCTGCAACTACTGCAACTGTTGAGTCAGGCTCTGCAGCAGCTGCAAGACATGCCAGGCAGGTGTGTTGCTGCATGATCCAAGCCCTGAGATCCTGCAGTTACCGTCGTGAGCTTGGATCTGCCACTCTGTGGTGAAGCTGTGCGCAGGCACCTTTGTTTACATGTGACTGTCACAGAAGATGAAACCGTGACAGTAGCCGCAGCAGCAGCAGCAGCAGCAGCAGCATGTCATAATCATGCAACAGATTCATTTGACATGTAGTTGCATATAAGTACCTGCACTGGATTTACCTATTATTGGATATATATTGAATTTTGCTGGATGATTACTGTTATGTATGAAAGATTTATACCAAGGATTTTACTGCAATAATGTGACGTTATATTATCATATCAACAAGATGAAATTTAAAAGTCTTTAATAGCAGTCATGCACTACAATAGGTCCGAGTGCCTGATAACTTTAATGTCATAATGCTTACACTTAAAATATAATTACACTGCTTAATATTTTATTGGCATGTTGCACATGCAGTATTATGAAACGAGGTTATTATGCAACATGCATCGTGTACTTAAAATTGGTCACGTAGATACCTTAAGCTATTTAAGGGCAATGATTAAGTGCTCTTAACATGATAATGTGAACAGGCTTTGGAAATGCTCTATCTTGGTATCTTGGATCTTTTAAAAGAGGATTTAGCCCTTTGTTCTGGGTATTAGAACTTTGATCAAGGTGCTCTATAGGACCTTACCATGTCTCGGGTATTATGCACCTTAATTAATCGGCTCTTAAGAGCTATAGACGCCTATCTCCACAAAAAAGGTAAGTAAAGAATTATGGTTCGTTCCACTTGCATGTCAGATTGGATTAGCATGAATAGTTGAGGACTTTGCCATACATTTTAGAGAGTGTCTTTATATATATTATTAATACAAGAAATATATGTATGTTATAAATATAGTTGGGCAGCATTGATTGTTAAAATTTTTGGATCATTGAAAAAGTGGTTATTGTCATAGGGTAACTTTATGGATATTTTCGTGGACTTCGGTAGAAGCCTCTTTTGATGATATCTGCAACTTTAGATTTCTGAGAAATATGTATTGGAAACTTTACCTTCTAACTACGTGTTTTAAAATTTAGCGAAAATCCACAGCATGTTCACTACAATTTTTAGTGCACAATTGAAGCAAGCTTAATATGATATTCTGTTAACTGAAGCGGTCATACATGATCTGCCATGAGATAAGATAAAAAGTGTCATATCCAAGCTTAATTACACGCAGATGGCTGCATGAGCTTTCATGTTAATCATCAATATTTACAGTTTGAAATCAAGGTTACATGCTGAAGTTCAGTTCATAGTATGTACTGCACTGACTGAATAATTTTATTGATATATTACAAATATGTTTACATGCACAAATTATGCTGAGTGACAGATTCACCATTTGGTTGACACACTACTGACTGACTGACTAGCACCATGACTGACTGACTGACCACCATGACTGACTGACTGACTGACTGACTGACTGGCTGACTGACTGACTGACTGACTGACTGATAGTCTTTGTTTATTGGTCTGGTTAAATGTGACTCAAAGACGAATGTAGGTGACTGACTGACAGACTAACGTACAGACTGACAGACAGACTGACTGACAGACTGACAGACTGACAGACTGACAGACTGACTGACAGCTAGACAGACCGACAGACAGACTGGCTGGCTGGCTGGCTGACTGACTGACTAGTTGCTTCACTGATTGACTAGCAGACTAGAAGCAATATACCAACAATGCAACCTAATATGAAACTCTTTGTTATGAATGCCAATTCACTTTAGTGTTTATCCTCTATGCTCTAGCTGGCCTAGATTTCATTTTCCTCGAAATAAAAATTCTAGGCACGCCACTGTAACAACAGTGTCTTTAATTTGTATGATATGAAATTTGACAGATTGTGTCTTTAATCAAATGACAGTTAAATCTGATGTGACATGCTTATTTAACGTGCCAGGATCATAACATTTATGAAATTATGATATCTCATATTTTGAATGTTAGTATGGAATTGTATAACTTCACATAATACCATGCTAGAGGTATCATTTTCCCCACGTATGTCATGATTTTGTCTTGGCCATGGGTGTGGTTCAATTTAATACCAGTGTACGCTTGCATAATTCATTAGTTTGAGTATGCCATATAATAAAAAATATATTATATATATATATGTATGCCATATGATAATATATATGTTATCATATGATAATATATATATATTTTTGTGATAGTAATTTAGTAAGACTGAGCCTTTATAATTGGATAAACATATCACAGCGTCATACATGTATGGATAGGCTGATGGGTGGGTCTTTTTCATGGCCCTGCATAGATACATTAATGAAACACCCAAACCAAAATACATTCTTGTTCTCTTCTTATTTTTCAAGTTATTGGATATAATTGTGCAATTAAAAATTTAATAACTTGAAATAAATGTGGTGTATTTCACAATTAGATCTTGAACACAATATTGATTTCAGTATAATTCCTATTATTGATTATATAATTTGTCAAAAATATGAATTTAATGTGGCATTAAACATGAATTATTCATAGATGCTTTGTGCATTACCATCTGAGCTTTAAAATTATAACAGTGTTTGGATAATTATTCAAACCCTAAAAATAGAAGATCTAGGACAATTCAATTTTTTTTACTACTACCGAATGGCCTAATGGTTTAGGTATTCTACTTTTTGGTGGATCTTGGGTTCGAATCCTGCCCTGGGCACTATGTTTGACCATTTGGTTACTGAATTGTGGTCAGTACTTGGTGTCCTTGCTGGGACAGGTGGGAGGTCCCACCCATGGGGTAAATGTGTAGCATGGTGTACGCTTCCCCAATCCTTCTTTATGTGTATTCCATTCAAATAATTCATCAACTTACTTTTTTTTATTTATTGATTATTTTGCATATTACATTTTTTAAGATCCAGAAAACCAAATCCCTGTTTATGTTTTGTTTTTTTGATATTGATCCTCTCGATCTTTTTTCGTAAATTTTTCATTGAAAATCTGGAATATTTAAAAGACAAATTATATGATAATATATTTGAAAATCATTGCCAAAAATATTCATCAACCACATTGGTCAAATCGTGTACAATGACCCTTTAAATCAATATGAATCATAACAAAATTATGGATATTGAACATATATCAAATTATCATTACTAAAAAAATCTTTATGAAGCTACATATGATATAAAATAATTGATTAACATCAAAATCCCTATAGTAGCCAATAAAGATGTATATAATAAAGTGTTATTTACAGTGCAAAAACATTAGCTGCATTTAATAATTATATAATGACAAAAACATAAGGATTATGGCAAGGAGCTTTCTATTTTCATTACCAGCCATAAAAGCCAATAACAATTTATTCCAATATACAGATTTGCCTAGGCTAATCCAGTATAGGGCAATTGCACGCTACGGGGCATACAACCATTATAGTCTATATCTATATGCAGAAAATCTCGGATGGCCATGTATAATTTATCGAAATGGACTGGTGATGTAACTTTGGGCAGATCTGTTGAAATATAAAGTTTTAGACCTCTGCAATTATGACATCATAATATATGCGTTTAACTGCTCAGACATCAATTAATACGAATATTTCATATTTATGTCAATAGTTTAATTAGTGATGCATGTATAATATATTGATGGCAAATTCATAATTTCACCAGTAGATTTTATTATATTCCGTTCATTTAGGTACAAAAGCTTCACTTATATGCTTTGTTAATTTCAGGATCCATCATACATTTAACCTAATATTCCATATACACTATTCATGATCTTATATGAATACTTCGATGATCAGAGCAGAATAGAAGCAATTGCGATTGCATTTTAGAAAGCTAGCTGATTTTAAAGGATAATTGAGGCCTTTTGCGGAAATTGAGCACAATTTTTGACTTCATTGTTCTAAGTCTATTTGTTTGTCTGTGTTCCTTCCTGTATCAACTGGTGTGTGGGGTGTGAGAAAATTCGAAGTGCATTTGATCTCTGTTTATTTTGTTCCATATAATCTATCGTCACTTCATCTGTCATCTCATCTCATCTCATCTCATCTCATCTCATCTCATCTCATCTCATCTCATCTCATCTCATCTCATCTCATCTCATCTCATCTCATTTCCTCTCGATCTTAGCCTGAGCTCCAGGTGGATGGTAGGTCTGCCCGTCCACAGGGTGGAAAATTAGGTGTGCCAATCCATCCTGGAGCTAGATGGTATCTTATAAGTTGTATTATTTTTATATGAATCATCTTATATCATGTTACCCTTATTATTATTATCTCAGCTAATCACCAGGGGTGGTCCTAACTTCAGCAACTCTGCTACTGGGATCTCCCCCACACTGGCAAATCATAACTAATATTAATTACTTACTTTAACTTGAATGTGACTGTCCCCAGAAAATTTAATTAAACGATCAGGTTTGTGTAAATTTCCAGTAATATGGAATTAAAAAGTGTTTGTATAAATGTTTTGGAACAATAATTGTGTTGTTAATGAAATAAAATCAGTTCAGTTCAGTTCAGATCTCATCTCATCTCATCTCTTATATTCTTCCTTTCCTCCTAATTTTCTTTTTTCTTTCCTTCTTGATCGTTTCACTAATTTCCTTTCGTTCTTTTCCTTTTCTGTGCTTTTACCATTCCCTAATTTCCTTCTCTTTCCTTAGTTTCCTTCCTTTCCATTCTTTTGTTTTCCTTTCCTTGCCTAAATTCTCTCCTTACCTTACTTTCCTTTCCTTGCCTTAATTTCCTTTTCTTTCTTTTCCTATATTTTCTTTTACTCCTTTTCATTTCATTCTGTTATTTTTCTCTTTCCATTCACCCATATTAACGATATTCCTTACTTGATTGGCCTTTTCCATTCATTTTATCCATTTTATCCATTTCATCGCTATTTTTCTTCCCTGCCCATCCCTGCCCATCCCTGCCCATCCTAGCCCATCCTAGCCCATCCTATCATTCCTGAATTTAAGTACTTATTAGCAAACTTTGGTCATGTCGCTTAAACCAACATATATTTTTATTATTATAATAGTTCACCTCATTACAGACTATGCAATGTAAAGCCCACCTAAGATGGTGTTTTAATAGACATGTACTCTATTTCTCAGGAATATTTAGTCCCCAATTCCATGTTTGTCCCTACTAAAACACAGGTGACAGTTACTGCCAGTGTCAACGCTAGTCCAATAAACACAGTGCATTCGCCGGGTCTGACCATTTCAGTAGGTCTATATAACTTCCTGCCTTGGTGGTTTTATGTCCTAGTCAGGTTATATAAGGATATGACTGCATGCTACTTTCATTATTTTGCCCTGATATGGCCATTCGATATAATGAATGGAGGTCAATATTTCATGTTTGACTAAGCTCATCAAGAATGATTAGATTCATTAGTGTTGACACTGTTGTTTGCTGAACTGCCAGTCTTTTTGTGTGTATCTGAAGACTAGGACAAAAATTTCAATTTGAAGTAGCTTATATTTGGACAGTATATTTAATTAGATTGATCAGATGGATAAAATCAGTGTTTTCTTTGATATTGAGGGATTAAGCTTTCACTCATTTTTCCAAAAGCAAATAATTCAGTGTCAGGTCTTTAAATATTTACACTCTTAGTTAAGGGGGTATGTATTAACTTCATGGATTTCACAAATTGAGTTCTTACAATAGCGAGGTGGTCATAAGAGCAGGCCACAGTGTACACTGCATCATGTAAAAATGTTTCAAAATATTTTAGCAAAAAATTTATATAACCTTTATATATAATATATATATACATATATAATAAGTAATAAGATGTATTTTTCCCTTTTCAATCAGTGACTTGATAACATTATCCGTTACATAATTGCATCAATTTTTCTATTATTTTCCAATCATATTAATCTGACCAATATCATCTCTTGACCTTCATAAGACCCCTCTAAGGCATGTCTCTGGTCTTTTGCTATGTCCATTTGGTCAGTGGATGGGTAATTGGTTCGGACATGGCCATACCAAGAAGAATTATCGATGTCAAAGTCTTGAGCAGTTGTCCAAATTCCCAAAGTTAGTCGCTGGATTTAGTCGACGGGTTCAGTAGTCTGAGGAATTAAAGAGTAATGGAGCTGAATATGATGTATGGAATGCGGTGGATTAAAATGTTATATCGGAAAGAAAAAATTAGCTTTGGAATTTGTTTGATTTAGTCGCAATTCCTAATTCTTCCAAGATATATTGTCATATTATTTGAAATCTAATGGTCTAAGACTTACCCAGCTTATATATATGACCAGCTGCCAGTGGCATACATAATGATGAGATAAGACTTGGCTCTCAGCCTCATGGATAGATTGATATGGCAAGTGCAGCCCTCTAAGGCAAGTTATTGCCGCTATCGAGGGTTGATTGATGAGGTGAGCGAGAGGAGGAGTCCACCCATGTTACACATGAGTGGTATCTTTTACTAGCCTCAGCATAGACACAGACTAAAAGGGACCGCCAATTTAACCTCTCATCCGAACAACATCCAGCTGAGATGTTGCTCATTAAGGGTGCCCGAGCCCGGATTGAACCCGGGTCCTTCAGAGGAGCAGGCGAGCTTCTTACCACTAGACCACCAAGCTGTTGGTAGCATTACACTTTCTAAACCCTCAGCATAGACAACATGTTTAAAGCACCAATTTTTAAAATACATCATGCTAACAAATCCGAGTATGTATACAGTTCAATAGGAGTTCTCTTAAAGAGTTCCTGTATGCATGAATCTAGAATAGAATTAAATAGAATAGAATAATCTTTATTTAAAGTCGACATAAGACAACAATTAAATTAGCTCAAAAAGCTATTGATTAACTGTATATGTGCAAAAATAAAAAAGTGCAGGTAAAACAATAAAAACTAATTAAATAAAAAAACATAAGAGATTTATAAAACATATCATAAAATGCAAACATTGCAGCAACATTTTGGACCTTCCCATCTATGACTTTCAGAAGAGCTTTATGTATTTGAGACTTTAAATCGGCTGATGGATTATTCTGAAATTATTACAACAGTATATATTTTTGTTATATCAGTGTAAAGGCATCTACCTTCTTAGCAGGAAGCCATGGGGTTCTAATACTCAATATTGTCTGAATGAAGCATGGTATGACCTATATTTATGATTGTTCAAGCTCGAAAGTGACTACCTTAAAACCTTAACTGCATTTAAGGTAAAACTTCAGTCATAAACTTTCAAACTAGCATAAAACTTTCTTATAGTCTTCTACACTTAATATCTTATAATTCAGCTTGTCTCGAGAGCTTTTTGTAGCTTTTTTCAATGCTTGAATGAAGATTCTAGATTAGTTGGATTCTACCGCCTTGTCAAATTCAATAAGGCCCAATCCCAGTGGGGCAAATTTAATGTCCATGCCCCTCTTAATCAATGGCAAGGGCTATTGCCTTTGCTAGTCACAGCCTTGCCAATGATCTCAATTAAGCTTGCCATTGATCAAATAATGCTCAATCATGGCAGGCTTGTTGGTCATTCCATACAGCAGTTCGTTCCTTTGGGAAAAAGATATTGATAGGCGGATGGTGCAAGTACTGTACATTGTAGGTTATTGTAAGATAGTTCCTTTGGCAGATGTACGGATTTTTAACTTATGGCTTGAGGAGATAAAAGAATGTGGTAAAAAGCATTCATAGTATTATTAATATAATCGATTCCAGCTCAAAGATCAATTTACTTTAAATAATATATAATTGCAGATTAATTTATCTTAAAAGACCACTTCACAATTTACTATTCACCTATTTTAAAAGACTACCAAATCGATAATCTTTTACCAACGTTGTTCTTTAAAACAGATAAATTCACAAGTAGTTAAGTACTTAAAAATATCATTTCATGTTTAACCGAAATCCACTGCAGCAAATGAAATATTATCTCACAAGTAATTCCTTTGCTAAATATGGGGAATTTATGCACAAGAAACCAAATACTCTGTCATCAAAAGTTTCACAGCAGTGCAACCTCACCATTAAGTTCATCATCAACACTTTAAAAAGTCTGTCCTTAATAGTAAGGTGATCGTAATAGCCAGGCAAAGTACATTAAAAGTTACAGTTTGGGTCAGAACATTTTATCCCCTATCAAAGCAAAATGCAGATCGCCGATTGGTTGAAAGTTGATAGATATATTTCTGGATTCACATTTTGGTCAATTTAGCCACGCCCTATCCATATTTTCTGTAAATGACGTCATCCGCCGGTGCTCTGGACCTCAGCACTGTTTTCTCGAAGGCCTTTCAATGATTAGACTTGGCTTTGTGTTGTTGCTGAAATATTTGTAATAAAATTGTGAATAACACTGGTGGTAGAATGTATCCCTGAGACAGCCAGGGCTGAAAAAATATAGGTTGTTTACGTCGGTAGTTTTTTGGGCTTTTTTAGGATTGCATTAAGAGGGCTGGTTGACAAGAGAGACAGAGGATAACATTGTTACAACACTTTAATTTTGAGAATACAGGAATTTATTCCACTCAGTTGTTCATATTTCATTCAGCCTTCGGCCTCATGATATATGACAACTTCATGCAATAAATACCTGTACTCTCAAAATAAACCTGTGATAACTTATAGTGTCTTAATTTTGAGATTATCTTGATAATGTGGATGATAAAAATTAAAGTTATTTCATCAATTATACCTGTTGTAACAATTTATATATTAAATTAAACTACCTGGTAATTGAGACAGGATGGTATTTAATGACCAGTATCAAGTTTGCTCAGTATTTCCGTTAGATAATTTCCTTCCATTTTCTCTATTGTTGCACAGTCACGTGACCTTCATTGTGACACTATTTACTATAACGATGTGACATCTGACTATTGCATTGTTTGGGTAACATTATACCAGGTTATTGTTATAACTAATGTCAGAAATTCAGAATATGGTACAAGCTCTTAATGATATCTGTTGTTATATATATACAATATTATTATGTTAAGTTATGGAATGTAATATTACTGTCGTAATGAATAGAAGATTGATATTAGCTTTACCAATTTAGCATATAGGGCCTAATATTTAAACTTTACCTAACTATAAATTTTTTATGCCATCAAAAATCCAATATGTAGACAAATCAAGTGATGACGTCACAATACTCAACAATTGGTGATGATGCCATTTCCATTGTATTTCCAATGTTTTGGTCTTGATTTCTTTCAATGTATCATTAATTTTTTGTAATTAATGCCTGACAGATTCATTAGCTTCCACATATTTAGTGTGCCTTGATAAATAAGGTGATTTTCAATCATTTGAGTAGTTTTAGAAAATAGTAATTTTGACTGACAGTGGTGCTTTAATCTCGCTTTTAATACCACCTCACAATTAAAAGCACCTCACCAGCAGATTTTAAACTACATTTGTAAGAGTCATTTAGAATTTTATTGGTCGATATTTATGCTTTTTGGTCACTATGATAAATATCTCAGTTTTTTTTTCCTAATTAAGAGATTTATTGTGCCTACATAATTTTTTATGCTTCTCTTGTTTCACAATTTTGACACAAATCATTCACACATAAATTTGCTTATTAAACATGATTTCAAATTTGATTCGGACTTTTTCTCCTGTTGTACTAAATCATCTCTCTGACCACCGAAGCACAGAATTCTATTTTGATTTTGATGATATTAAAAATCAATATCAAATTTTAGCCTTGATCTATTTGCACCACTAGTCTGGCTGGCAATTTCTGTCAAATATCAATGATACATTTGTGATGATACACCTATAGGATGTCTGCAAATGCATGGCATATAGAAAACCAAGGTTGAGTCATTAGGGTCATATCTACAATAGAGAATTCATGAAATTATAAGAAAGAGGATTGTTAGTTTTCTTATCATTGTGAGAGGTTTTGGCAATTCTTTCCAAAGTATTAAGAATTATGTTATGATATGAGTCAACTATATGACATATTCTGGTATAAGGACGATTATAGAATTGATAAAATATTTACAAGTGGTGACAAATTTGGCTTGTTCAAGATGGTTTAAGTAATACAGGTAACGAGTTAAATATGTTCACTTTATTGGAATTTTTACCAGGAATTGCTTAACAGAAAACTATTACGAATCTAAAATTGCCTGATAGATTATAGCTATTACAATATGGCTCAACAGATATTAGTTATGACTTTAGCTATACCCAAAATATAAATATTTTTACATGACACACCTCACTGACAAAGCCAAACGTATGGCCAGTTTTGAGTAAAGTGGCACATTTCAGCGAAAAGTCTTTAATACAATGACTAAACTGTTGGATTCCAAAAATATTACCGATATATATTATTCACTCACACATAATATAAACACTCCCACTCCGGTAGAGCCTAAGTTGGACGGCTGTTTCATCCATCATCTCATTGCCATGATCCCTGCCTGTCCTAATTAGCCCAAATAGGTGCAGAAATACAGGACGTAAAGCCTAATCCACCCTCCTAAAAACTCCCCCGATATTCCTCTGTTCAGAGGTGTGATAAACACACCAGAGGTGTGACATTGACAAATAACTTCATGGACAAGCTTAATGCACACTGTTAGGCATAAACAGTACTTCCATTACAGCCACAAGGTCGCAGGAATAATATTTTAGCACCCCATGGTCATCCAGTAGTTTGTTTGTCCCCAACTGTACAGTCTGCATGCTAAATTAGCAGTACAACAATACCTAGGGCGGGTTTCTTGATATATATGGGGATAAATGCATTAATCCTCAGCTTGATAAAAGCTGAATTCTTGTGTGGTATGCTGTGCATATTCATGTTCAGACAGTATATACTTAATGTTTTGTCGAAGGGTAATAAAAACATGTTGAATGGCCTAAAGTCAGTTGTATTTAAAAGTATTAAATCATAAGTCGGCATAGTACCTACATTGTCTGTAATATAATTATAATGAACTATAACAGCTTTTTACCATTGGAAAATATGTGTGTGCAAGAGTGATTAACGAGATAGAAATTATATCGAAATGGTTTTGGTATTTAAAGACAGAGGATTAAATCGTTATCACATGTTTATTTTGAGAATACAGGAATTTATTCCAAGAAGTTGTCATATTTCATGATGCTGAAGCCTGAGTGAAATATGACAATTGAGTGCATTAAATTCCTTTATTCTCAAAATATCAACATGTGATAACGATTTTATCCTCTGTCTCTCTTTTCACGCAATAAATAAAAATTAATTTGACAGCCAGCCCTCTTAATGCACATTGCTAAAAAAACCGGGGAAAAAAAACTACCGCCGTAAACAACCTTAATTTTCCCAGTCCCTGGCTGTCTCAGGGGTTGGGGGCCTAGCTCAGTGGTAGCGCGCTGGGCTTCCAACCACTAGGTCCCAGGTTCAATTTCCGGTCGAGCCTATGTTGGATGTCTGTTTCATCCTTCGTCTCATTGCCATGGTCCCTACCCGTCCTAATTAGCCCATCAGGTGCAGAAATACAGGACGTAAAACCCTAATCCACCACCACCACTCTGGCTGTCTCAGAGATACATTCTACCACTTGTGTTATGCGCAATGTGTTCCGAACAAGTCAATTCCAAGTTTGTGATTGTACTCCAAGTCATTACAAAGATACAGCAAAACGCCAATCAAAGTCTGATCATGCTGAGGTCCAGCGCACCAGTGGATGACGTCATTTTAGAAATATAAGCAGCAAACCAGCCATGCAGAAAGTATCAGTGGAGTGGGCGATATTGACCAAACTGTGAATCCAGACATATATCTATCAGCTCTCGACCAATCAGCGATCTGCTTTTGCCACTGATAGAGGATAAAGAGTGATACCCTATTTGATGAAGTCAACAAATCGACAGGTTGTTCAGTATTTTGACACACAAGGCCAAACCTGATCTCAATCAAGGTGACTGCCACTAGCATATTTCGATTAAGTTGTTTACAGGAAAAGGAAATACTACAAGCGAAGGGAATGAGGAAGAGAGACCATGAACACAGCTAAAGAAAAATACCAGTCTGTGAATGGTACACCGACTGGCATTCCTAAATTCCTTGACAATATAGCAGTTTGACAGCCATGCCAGATTCAGTGCAATTGACAAACATTCTGTAAACCAGCCTTATGCAAAGAAAGTACCATCATTACATCATTACGTCTGCCTGGCACTTGACCATGCTGCATAGAGATGATTCCTTATTACTAGAAACAAAAGAAAAGTTGTTTTGGCAATAATGACAACTGATGACCTCAGATCTCTGAACATTCATTTCATTGTTTCAATGCTACTGGGTCTGAAGCTTAATCAGCTTACGTCAGACGTAATGATGAGATGATAGGCTTGGCGTCCACACCATTTTACGCATGTAACCCTGGGGTGGGGTATTTCACTTGCCTCAGCATATACACTGAGTACAAGCACCTCCAATTGAACGTCTCATGTGATAGACGTCCAGCAGCTGAGATGTACCTCGTGAGGAGTGCCAGGGAAGGGAATAAGGAGATACAAGAATTACAATGGAATGAAATACACACAAAATACAATACTTATAGGTTATCACATGGCAAGAGGCTGTATCTCCCTAGTATCATCACCAGAGACTCTGTATGATACAGGTCAAGTGGCGACTTGTTGTTGATCAACAAGTGGTAGTTTTGAGATCTCTTGCACAACATTTGAAGGTATTAGTACCCTCAGAAATGTTCTGTAATTATAGAATAGCGAAATAAAAATAAATCGTGTTTAATCCATTTGATGAGTCTGAAAACTTTGTTACACTAATTTCTGTAGAAAATGCCATTTGAACTGATGACGCTCATGACACACTGAAATCCCAAATTTTTCATTGTTTTGAACAAATAGCTACAGCATTTCATTGGCCAGTTCAGTTTTGGAGGTGTGTATTTGAAATTGCTCTCGGTGGAAATCAATATCATCCCGGTTTATTGGATGCTCATTGGTTAAAAATTTAAAAAGCTGTATCGTCTCTTCAGTTCTCGTATCGTCCCTCGAAAGCCGTATCGTCCTTCCAAGCCTTTGATATCATCCCTCTGAGATCAATATCACCCAGGGAAAAACACCAGTATCAGGGAGAAAACATGCTTAGTCATTGGATAAAATACAATACAACATAAATGAACTAAGACAGACAGACAGACAGACACCCATAAACTTACAATCTGTAGATATACACAGCCAAATTGCCACAAAGAAACAAGCGGTTTTTTTTCTTACATTTTCTATCCATTGGCTATCTGCAGAACAGTATGTCCTTTTGCCCATAAACATATATGATAAATCTACATAGCTGTGGACAAGCTGGCGTCCTTTGATGTCCACACTCGTGGCTGTCAGCAAATAGCTGTGTGATGGCCAATTTATGGCTGAGATCATCCAGTATAGCATGGTCTGGGATTTACTATGGTATTAGCATAGACTCAGGTTGGGGACATAAGTTACTGAGGCATCTTGTAAAGGAGATGATGACTCAGGTGTGTCTGGGACATTCACGACATCAATACAGCCACAAATGTCCGATTAATACTTGGATCTCATGGGATTAACAAATCGATGTACCATATATACTGACGTAATAACTCAGGAAATATTGCATGGAATGTAAACTGAAGTGGTCAAGTGGAAGCGAATTTGTTGAAATTACAGTCATGTTATGCGTTTGAAAGATTAATATTAGACCTTAATATCTCAATGCGAAACAAACAAACAGAAAAACAAGGATGCAGAAAATAGGACCACTGTATATATATATATATATATATATATATATATATATATATTTAACTTTGTGATATCTTAGCTATTTCGTGTACACTCACACTTCAGTACAGTACAGTAGCCAAGCAATCATGGCCCACATTTGCGTCCGAGTTTGCAGAATGAGGGCCATGCAGCAGTCTTTATATTTTTTCGTGGGATTATATGTGCACGCAGTTTTCCAACACTTCCTACCTACCTGAATCTATTTTATACTGAAAATTAATGAGTGCAAACACTTTTAGTCATCACCAATAAAACCTAATTCCTAATTTTCAATGATGTGCAATGGTGATAGTGGGCAATGATGCATGTATACTGTCCAGACAATATTTATTCAACCTGTTGCAAAATACCACGGAAAAGGACATGACTGCTGCCAAGCTAACTGGATAGGCCTGTTCATCAGAGGTCCTAGGTTTAGCTCCAAGAGCTTCAGCTGAAATTGAATTAGTAACCTTTTATTTTTGCATCTTTGTACTCGGTGTCTAGGTATGCTAAGAATAAATCTACTCATACCATCTCATCGTTTTGTCTGCCTGTAATTAGACATTATGCCAATATGACTTTATATGCTTTCTGAGCAAAAAATAAAAATAAAATATACAAATAATCATAAAAGTAACAAACAAAATTCAAATTTGTTATTAGCTTTATGGTAGTCAGGCTTCTATAGTCATTCTCATAAAACTAACAATTCAGTGAAAGAAGAGACTGAAAAATCACATCGGCTGGATTGCCTCTGAAAGGAAGACCTTGCCTTTAATAGAAAATTGTTGGAGTTAATGAAGTCGAAATGATTAAATAAATCTCAAAGTGCCAAGCCGACTGGAGAACAAAGGACTAGCATAATTTATAGGCTCTATGGGGTATTTATCATGGTGCTAAAAGGTAAATTTCACCAAAAGAGAAACAATATTTTATTATTTGCCATTACATTACATTAACAAATTTTCTGCGCAGGAACAGCAGATATTGGATTTGAAGTAAAGTTGAGTTTAATTGCAGTGACGAAATTATGAATTCATACAGCAAAAATGCAGACAGTATAAAATTACATATAATCTGTTATGGAAAATGATATCCAATATGTGAAAAATTATTGTCATATGACCAATTATGGGAATGCTGAGACTTTGGAAACGTCAGCCTTAACAAGATAATGGGACACTTAAAACCAAATGACCTTAAATTGTGTAATACTTTAATTATGCGAAAATATATCACACCTAACTGTAGGATAGACTAAATTTTGATGAGTTCATTGCCATATTTTGTATCATGTTACATTTCAATAAGGAGTTACTGAACAAAACATTGGGAATTTTTGAAATATCATATAAATATATTGGATATTTACAGGAACTGACCAGTCCCAAGCTGCTAGCCCCATACTTAAATCAACATTGAAATCTCAAAAATCTTCTTCAATTTAAAAATCTTTTGACAGTTATTTTCAATAATCTTGATCCGTTTAAAGCAGACTTTAGCCATCATACATGATCCAGCATTTTGTTAAACTCATTTTACAAATCTTGGACAACCTCATTCAAATTAGATTCCATTAATTTTTACCTTATTTACCATATTTTCTTTTATTTCCATTTGTGCTAAGCTGTTGATCAAAATTCGTGCTTTTTACGACATTAATTTAAAACTTAACGTTAAGGCAATTCACGACATCACAAAAACTAGCAAATTTGCGGCGCTCGAGAAACAATTTGCAAACGGCCAAGAATTGTACTTTCCTGAATAATTAGAAATGTACTAAGCCAGATTGGGGGACTTTTTTCCCCCTATTGCCTTCATTAGAGGAAGCAAATTGGTTCAATGTCTTCATTAGTGAATTCAATGGCACTAGAATCCGGCCAATGAAATGCTCAGTCACTAATTACTGATGGGGTAAACTCTTATTAATGTAAATGTAGATGTCTTTTGATGGCTAAATGGTTTTGTTAGAGGAAATGCCAAAAAGTAATATTTTGTTGCCTTTATTTCGTCATTACTATTCCTCTGAAGCTGATATAACCAGTCGCCAGAAGCAGACATACTGATGAGATGATAAGACTAGGATTCCAGCCCATATGTGACACATTTTTGTCGCCCCAGCATAGACACTGACTTCCAGGCACCACCAATGCGTGGATGCAATCGTCCTCCACTTAAGCTATGATGTAGATCATGCAGAGAGGGATTCGAACCTGGGCCCTTTCAAAAAAGCTATTGTTCGAAATTACCCATAATTTATTATGCATAAGCCTAATGATATGTACATGTATTATGAAATGTACAGGGTAGTTCATTGAAATTACATGTTATTATATGATGAAATAATTTGCCACACCTTGTTTAAAACTGGATGAGAAACAATACAATAAGATTTAAACAAAATTTAAGTTTCAAAGTAACACCAAAGTGGACATAAAAATTTAATGAAAAAGAAAATAATACATTATTAAGACTAGCCTTGATGCAACTTTGAGTGAGGTAAAATACAATAGCAAGAATACAATTGGGTCATTAAATAGGATTACTCTGTATTTGAAATCATAACCTTCTTTCCTTTTGCTATTTAAAAGATTAACAACCTGCTTTATGACAAGTGAAAGAAATTGCAATTCATGAACTTCTTGAATACATTCACATTTCTTTAATTTTGTCATTCCATTCTTCAAAGACAATACTCAAGTTTTAATAACAAGTACTGGACATTTAATTCTGAAAAGATAAGGTACTTCATTATGAAACATTTGGATTTCAAGGACATTTTATCCTAACAATTCATCTTCGTCTGAAGCCCTTTTGAATTGACATGAAGGTTTCAGGGGAAGTCGGTTTCTCGAGCTTCTGTCAAAGTCTTTCTTTCTTCTTTTTATCATAGACCAACAGGTTTTCGACCTTCTTAAGCCTACTATAAACCTACTAGATTTCCTTAACATACATTTTGTAATTCAATTATTTCATTTAGGATGGTTTCTTTTTGAAAATATGGCGATATGTAATTAACCATGAAATTAAAAGAAAATTGGTCTTTACTGTAGTGGTGCTAATGGTTTGAAACCAAGGACTAGAAGAAGATGTAATGATGAGAGTATAAAGCTTGGAGTTCATGCAAGTTACATTTACCTCATGGGTGAAGTCTTTTACTTGTCCCAGCATATGAGAATTACATTCTCAGCTGAGATGTACACGTAGGCCTAGCTCATGTAAAGTGTCCAGCTCTGAGTTTGAACCCACAGCCCACTTTAATGATGTTATAATATGCTTGTTATCAGTGTGTAAATGTGTTAGTCAACTGGGTTACCAAAAGTGGAAATAGTTCACACGTATTACAGTGGAATCATTGAAATTAGTTGTTTTTTTTTTACATATATGCCCAAATCTTGATTATTTAATGGTTGTATATTTTTTTTCTGAATAGAACATTTTTGCCCCTATTGAACTCAATGCTAATTCTATTGTGACACCAACAGCCAAAAGTTAATCCCTTAGATTGTTTGACCCTCGAAGGAATGAGCAATTAATTGTCTGGTGATTACTGATCGCTGATCTAATTACTAGATCCAATTTGCAAGACAGGTAAATGTAATTTTCTGTTGTCTGTCTTACCAGACACATGCTAATCTTTCTTGCGTTTATCTCATGCACTTTGTTGTTATGTATTGCTAAGCAATATTACTAGCTGTCTGTCTAGCTGTCCATCTAGCTGTCTGTCTAGCTTTCTGCCTAGCTGTCTGTCTGGCTGTCTGTTTAGCGTCTGCCTAGCTGTCGGCCTAGCTGTCTGTCTAACTGTCTGTCTAGCTGTCTGCCTAGCTGTCTGTCTAGCTTTCTGCCTAGCTGTCTGTCTAGCTTTCTGCCAAGCTGTCGGCCTAGCTGTCTGTCTAGCTATCTGTCTAGCTTTCTGCCTAGCTGTCTGCCTAGCTGTCTGTCTAGCTGTCTGTGTAGCTTTCTGTCTAGCTGGACTTTGTCTATCTGTACCAGTGCAACCTCAGTAAGTATGACCATGTCTACACATTTAGACAATTTACTGGTTATAATGTCGTCATGGTGAGGTGGTCTTAATTGTAAGATAAATTTCAATGGAAGAAAATTTCATGACGAGGTGCAGGGTGTAATGTTTTTAATTGTGAAATGGTCTTAATAGTAAGATGTTCTTATAGCGAGGTTCCACTGTGCTGTATAGGCAAATTGCTTAATCAATATGTATCTTTTTCTTATTGTGTCGTTCTGTATAATATATCATTTGTCCATCCACAAATACCCTCAGCCTCGTCGGCCTTGTCTCCACAGGCCTAAATATTGAGTCTTTTAGTAAATTTTGATCACGTTAATATGAAACCATAAAAAGTAATTATGATCCAAAATCATAGTTTGCCTTGAAAACTCAGTCTTTCTCATATATTCTTTTTTTTTATGCAGTCC
Source organism: Alitta virens (assembly GCA_932294295.1). NCBI lineage: Eukaryota > Metazoa > Annelida > Polychaeta > Phyllodocida > Nereididae > Alitta > Alitta virens. The sequence continues at coordinate 29,190,306 of OW028580.1, read as the reverse complement.
ATTAAACATTTTTCCTATTTTTGTTATCCTTGCCTGCAAAAGCAGTGGACCTTCGCCATAAAGACCACCCATAGTGTACATAGCATAATAGAATAGAATAGAATAGAATAGAATAGAATATCGTTTTGATAGCTTACAAAGACCAGTCGTAGTGCATACATAGAATAGAAAAAAATAGAATAGAAAATAATAAAATAAAGAATAGAATATTGTTATGGTGGCTTACATGTATGCGTTATCAAAATATTTAATGTCATATATTTCCTTATTTGCAATAGCGTTCTGTAATGATTTGGATAGCAGAATTGGTTTAGCTAAGACTTATATTGTGGCTCCATCGTGAACAGCAATTTTCAAAAGGTTTGTACTGTTTTTGAGGATTGGCCTCGGAGCTCCTGTTTTTCCAATTAATATTACTTTCTCTCTTCGTGACTTTGCAATTGTTGGTCTGTCTCCGCTGACCCAAACATGCAATAAATCAGTTAGTGTCAAGGCTCAATTGTGATGGAAATGTTTCATGCTTTGAAAATGATCAAACATGAGGAAAAATACTGAAAAAGAGACGCAAAAATATTGTCATCTCGATGGCTATAGTTTCAAATTTGAAGGACAATGACAGCTCAAGGTCATCTGAGAGAAATTGGCATTGCTGCAATTGGTAGAATTAATTGTTGAATTTGGTAGTCGCTAAGTTTTTGTCACTTTTTGTTGTTGGTGTTGACAAAATAGATTTAATGATGAGGCCAGCTCGCATTGATAACTCATAACCTTACAGTCAGTCAGTCATTTTAATCATTTTATAATTGTTTTAAAGGTTCGTCTTGGAGTCCATGGTGCTGTCTCTATCTATCTATCTATCTATCTATCTATCTATCTATCTATCACCTATCTATCTATTCTATCTATTTACCTATCTATCTATCTATCTATCTATCTATCACCTATCTATCTATTCTATCTATTTACCTATCTATCTATTTACCTATCTATCTATCTATCTATCTATCTATCTATCTATCTATCTATCTATCTATCTATCTATCTATCTATCTATCTATCTATCTATCTATCTATCTATCTATCTATCTATCTATCTATCTATCCATCTATCTATCTATCTATCTAACTATCTGTCTGTCTGTTTTCTTTCTCTCTCTCTCTCTCTTTCTCTATTTCTCTTTCTTTCTTTCTTTCCCAATTAAATTTTGTTATTCGTCGAAATGTTGACATTGCAAATGACATAACGAATTATTATGCATTCTTGATTGCTTGCCAATCACGATTATGCAGCTTAATTAATTGGCGATTAACTTAAGTATTTAAAACGATGCTTTCTCTTAACTGGTAAAATGTCATGTCACATGTACTTGTACACAAACTGGGTGAAACTGAAATATCATTAGTTGTTTCTAAAAATAAAGTAGTTTAGCATTTTGGTCAGTTTTACTTTGCTTGAAAGACCTCTCGCCATTAAGCCCAGTAAAAAAAAACAAAAAAACGTTGGTCTTATTGGCATATTGGTCCTTGGGTTCGATTCTGGTCTGAACACCCCCTTTTCATAAGCTGCATAAGTAATTGTGCTACATGGTTTAGACTCCGTCATCTGATCATTACGTCTGCCTCTGTTAGCTGGCCATATAAGCTGACTGAGTTTCAGACCAAGTAGCATACATTTTGATAATGTTTTGCAAATTATTGATAGTATTATAAACGATATTAAAGAATAGAGGAAAGATTGATAAGTTTGTTGACCTCTGTCAGTCTATTTCCTGGTTGACCAATCACTCAGTGTTTTCACATTAAACAGGTCACTGACTGACTGACTGATTAGTCATAACCAATCATTATTTTTGATCGATCTGAAGCAGTTATAGTCAACAGAGCATCCTGGCAATGTAAACTATATGGCAGTCTTTATGCTATTCCTAATTATATAATATTTGGGATTCCATATAATATTTGTACAAGCAATCCAAAATATATATAGAGGGTCATTTGGTGCCTGGTTATGATTGGTTATTGTATTGATTAATCGATTGGGTGATTAGATTAGCTGGATTTCTAGCCAACACACACCCCAAAGTGTCAATACCCTTATCCGGATTGCTGGTGTGGTGAGGCAGGCTAGAACCTAAGTATTGTTATTATGATAGAACGTTTATAAAGCGCTTTTATCATCAGAATTAAAATCATACTCCAGGGTAACGAAATAAAGGTTTCTTTTTGTATTGGTAATTTTTCTTTTTGTACTGGTATAGGCCATCTATGCCATTTTGGCATCAGGCCGCCAGTATGTTATATATACTTAAATGGAGGTAATTTTATATAAATATTTCAAACTGCATGTTTATCTAACATGGGTAGTAGCGCTCTGGGCTTCCAACCGCTGGGTCCCGGGTTCAATTCCCGGTAGTGCCTAAGTTGGATGGCTGTTTCATCCTTCGTCTCATTGCCATGGTCCCTACCTGTCCTAATTAGCCCATCAGGTGCAGAAATACAGGACGTAAAGCCCTAATCACCCACCCACCCACCCTTATCTAACATGGACAATAAAATCTTGAATCATGAACATGTATATACCGTAACGGAGGATATTATCAACAGGGCGGGTATTATCGACACTTAAATTAGTTTGTTAACAAAATTGTGAACATTCTAATGCGAGTGTCGATAATACCCGCCCTGTCAATAATACCCTCCGTTACGGTATGTGTATCTTTTATTAAACCTCCAAGGGAAGACAATATACATAATCATATACAATATACATAAATCATTACATAAGTAATGAAATATGCAATAAAATGACAATTACAGTCCCAGACTTTGAGCCGCATATTTCCGTCAGTAGCATAGATAATCTAGAGATCATAGCCAAACATATTTTGGGAGAGAGGGATGGGTTTCCCGCACAAAGAAAAAGGTAGATACATGGCCAAATGTGCCACGTGCATTTTCCATGAGAAGGATAAACGCATGGAAAACACATTGTTTTTAGCTAATTATAATGAGGCAAAAGCCATGCGTTTATCCAAATGCATGGAAAATGCACTGCAAAATTGGCCAGAACAAAAGAGGTCAAGAGGAAAGTGACATATATGTCAGTGCATATTATGTGATCTGAGTTTGACTAACCTCCCCATGCATTAAGACTTTTTAGCAAGTATAAATGTCCACTTGTTTTTCAGTCATGTATTATCACAAAACAGCTTGGAGTATTATAAAATGGACCGACACATTACTAATATGTCAAAGCCCAACTTTCTAACCCATGAAAGCCCTCCTCGTCACCAACTAACTTAAAGTTTCCTATCTTTGCAATTTAATGATAATTTCTTGCCCATTTTGTCATCATTATAACCATGGAGCCACCAGTTCTGGTGGCTCCATGTTATAGCCACGTATATATTATGGTCACAAAGTGGCAGTAGAAATTTCCACGGGTAGCATAGCAAATTTCGAGTTAAATCTGTCCCAAAAGTGTCTTTATCAGCCAGACACTGGGATATGAACATTTCTGTCCATTTTATGCTGCTTCAATCGAAACACGGGTGGACATTTATTTTTAATCATTTTATAATTGTGTTAAATGGCAAGAATATTATCAAGTTCAAATTGTGGTCTTAATTTTTAGGAGGTCTTAGATAGATAGATAGAGAGATAGATAGATAGGTAGATAGATAGATGGATAGATGGATAGATAGAGAAATGGTCTCAATATAAAGCAGGGTAATTCCACTCTGTCCAGAAACAGACAGGTAAATACAGAGAGCACCATGGACTCCAAGACGAACCTTTAAAATCTCCATCTCGACTCTATTCACCGGGCTGGTCTTTAGCCTGTTATGCAGTATAGGAAGTAAACATCTGAATACTAAACTGTCTTGAAGTAAGAAGAGTGACATATCAATGATTGATTAAGCTTGTTATCAAACTTGCTGGTGCATGCTTCATTCTTGTCAGGGAAAGGTCGACCAAATCAAGGCTATGGATTTCTGTATATACACAACGCATAGGCTAGTGCTAGTGCGGGTTTAGTGGTTAAGGAACTTGCCTGCTTTATGAGAATTTCTGAATTCAAAAGCAATGTCATATGGTGTTTTTTAGCCAATCACAGCGCAAGAGAATAAACATAATTTCTTTTAGTTTTTCGGATCATCCTTAAGAGCCCTATATTTCACATAATTAACTACACTAATTATATTATTTTATTAATTCCTTCCAATTTGTTATTAAACATCACACTTGTATAGTTTGATATAATCCTTAACTAAAATAATTAATTACCACAATTTATTGCAACTGACCAATGAAATTTCTCAACATTCGAGTAAATGATGAATCTTTTTGACTCTATATTTCCTGTATATTTCATGCATCTATATATACACACCACAGTATCTCATAGCCATGAGGGATACAACGATGCAAGTGGAATTTTGCCAAGTCTAATGACTGATATTTGAACATACAAGGTCTCTGATCAGATTCATCCATGACTATCAATGTTTCCATTGATTTCTCAATTCATATAATGCCACCAATCGTATAATTTGATACTCATATATGGTGCTGCTGTTTTATCTTTCTGAAATCAGAAAGTTTGTAAATAAGGAAAATATATTAATAACTCCATATACTAAATATCAAATCATATTGAAAAAGTATTCGGTGGTATTCTAGTCAGTCAGTCAGTCAGTCAGTCAGCCAGTCAGTCAGTCTGTCAGTCAGGCAGCCAGCCAGCCAGTCAGTCAGCCAGTCAGTCAGTCAGTCAGCCAGTCAGGCAGTCAGGCAGTCAGGCAGTCAGTCAGTCAGTTAGCCAGTCAGGCAGTCAGCCAGTCAGTCAGTCAGCCAGTCAGTCAGTCAGTCAGCCAGTCAGTTAGTTCGTCAGTCAGCTGACACTGCCACCTGTCTGACACGAGTAATCTAAAATATTTTATATCCAGAAAACTATCTCATTTCTGGCGCCAACTGAATTATTTATGCAGTTTATATAGACTCCATTATTACTCCTTTAAAATCGTATTGTCATGATAATAATGAATTGTTATTTTTGCTGCTGCAAAATACATGAAACAAACCACTGAGTATATCCCATACTCACATAGAAGGCCATCTCAGACATGGACTCGGGGCATACTTCTCTTTCCATTAGCTTCCTACTTCCTTGGGGCTAAGTCTGATATTTCCAAAGAAATTTGGTCAGGCGTTTTTTATTGTCTATTTTTTTTGTGGTCGTTCATCTGAATATTTCATGTATTCACATTCTTAGTCTGCTCTAAGCCATTATAAGTCAAAAACAACACGGAAATGCTAGATGGGATAGGAAATCATTGAATTACTTAATAGCTTTTGGGAATATAAATGCTTTTGTATGAAGTAATAAGAATTCATTGTTTTTGCATAGTATTTTGTTTTATTTTGATTAATTTGCATTGCCTAGATGCAACTAGTTTGAGGTTTAGTCAACTTATATAACCAACTGCCAGGCAGACGTGATGATGAGATAATCAGACTTAGAGTCGTGACCGTGTTACTAATTTCCCCATGAGAGTGGGGTCTTTTACCTGTCTCAGCATAGACACTAAGTACAAGACACCATCAAATTAATGACAAATGCAAACTAGTGTCTAGGTTGAGATGCATTGTATTTGTCTCTCTATTAAGATCACCTTACTATTAAGTCAGTGAAATTTGGTCTTAATGGCAAAGTTATCCATTTATGGACATCATTGTACTGTCCTACAGTTAGTTTCATAAAACATGATTGACAGCTGCTGCAGCAACTTAATCCTGCCTGTAGCTATAACTGACTCAACCCAACTGCTTCTGTCTACTCCTAGCTAATAGTCAGCTTACACATACCACCACTGAAAAATATAAATCATGGTAAATGTAGGAAATGTATCTTAAGATATTATGAATATGTATTTGCATGTACTTTTAGATCGGCTTTGAGTAGCCAGCTATAGCTAGACAGTTTGGCAGAAGTTGTCTATAGCTTTGTCTAGTTTGAATCTGACAGGCTGTTTTTATTGATATTTTAGAACATAATTCCATGGTACTTATAGCGATTTTCCTAAATGTTAAATGCGAATTTACGCATTCAATATTAAATCAGTGCCAACACACGCATATTGCTGGAAAGTACTATTAAAAATACACCGTTAATTTGTTGAATTAACCCATGGATTTGCAGACTTGCCCAAATGTTAAATGCAGATCCGAGTACAAATAATTAATTCAGTAGACTTAAGGTCTCTGCCTGCCTGAGGACACAGGGAAAGGTCATATATTAAGGCATTTTGCTAGGTAGTAGCTGTGCGAAGACTTTAGTATTCATGTGTAAGCAAGACTCCGCAGAGGTTCCTAATGGGGCATAGAACATTCTGTGGTTCTCAAAAGGGCTTTAAACCAGCAAGAAGGGATGTAGGAATGACCTAACAGGCTGTTTGACCAGTCCCCGAAGTCATGAAGGGGTTATTATACATGCCCTGTGAATCTCTGAGGGCTTGGCTTGGAATTGGTGTACAGGGTAATAAGATGAGGAATCTGAACCATATTGAGTTTATATGGCTGTTGCTTGTAAAAACAGTGCACTTGAAGTGCTGATAGTTGCATGCATTGGTGCTCGAGATATATAATTGTAAATGAGCCTGGTTCATGTCAATAAAAATAATAAGTATAAGATTTCAAGCTTCACACTTTTGCTTTATATTTACAAGAAAATATTAATGACAATTGACACCCCCTGAGCTAGACTCAACAATTATTTTGCTATCATTATTTTAATGAGGTCACCATGCATCAGCAACATGTTTGTATTTTGAAACTTGATGAAATTTAAGGAGCGCATTGCCTTAATTCATTATTTCGTTCAAAATATCATATTGTATGTGCTCCTTACAAAACTTATGTCTTTGGGGCCTTTGTAATCTTAAATAAATGTCAAGAAATTAATTTGAAAGGATACTCTAATCCAATGAAGGTCGGACTTTTTTCGTGCTGCAGAATGGACGAAAAAAAAAGAAGGAAAAAAACAACAAAAAACCTGAAGGCAGACGCCTGACCTCGCGTTTCATACAGTCTGTTTAATGCGATTACAATACATATTTTCTGCGAATTTATTGCGACTTTATACACAAGAGAAAGGAAATGAGAAAGAGGAATTCTGAAAGGAAGTGTAAAAAAAAAAAACAAGGCTATCGGAGGAAGGAAGGATAGAGGGATGGATGGAAGTATATATGGATCTTTCTTGATTTAAATCTTTTGCTATCTTTCTGTCTTTCTTATTATGGCCATTTAGGAGGGATCATTTAATTGAATACTTTTAGGTGTGAACCAAGAATTACTTTTTAATGGTATGCAAACGCTCTCTATTTCACGATAAATATGCACTTCCGAGTCAGAAGCAGCCCAGGCATTTCAAAAGAATGAGAAAATATAACTTAAGTGCGGAGGTTATTTATAGGTCAGTGGGGGCAGTAAAATGGTCCGCCCTTGGGGTTAATTAAATACAAAGCTACCTCCCTGCAATCTCTTTCTATGGATATTTATCTACTGTCCTAGGAAAACAATAGTCCTCTATCTAGCATTTTTAGCAATTCCGATTGATTATTCGTCTAATTAGTATATGATTAGGCAGTCGTAGATTGAACTCGCGCCCTTGGAAGGCAGACATCATTAGACAGCACTTGAGTATTTGGCATCCTGATAACCTCCTTGCCATCAAAAATGAGATATTATCTGATAATGCATTATATCATCGCTTAATAGGTTCGATATCATTGGTATTGAAGAATAGCACATCATTACCATTTTGATAATTGCAGGTAAAGTTCATTATCAAAAATTTCATATTTAGTGGAAAATGAACTGTTGTAAATTGTGGGATTTTGTCTTAATTAATACGTAAAACTGGCAAATAATATAGTCAAACTGCTCTAAATTGTATACATCAAAAACGGCCACTAGGCCACCTGTATAAGCGACCACCCGCGGTACGACTGAGTAGGGTAAAGTTGGGTAATATGTGCAGCAGTGTAGTAAGGGCACCTTGCAATAGCTGACAGCCATCAGGTGTGCATGCTCACACCTGGTAGAATTTTTCAAGTATATTGAAAGTCATCATCTCAAGAGCAGACAGCACATTTGAGGCTGCAGTTTATTTTTAATGATATGCTGACCTAAATATTTACCTGTCATTTCTTTCACTGTTTTTATTAAGCCAAAAAGCCTGTAGAATATGCTAGTTTGGTGTAGATATATCAACCTGGTGTTTTTTTAATAGCAAATACTCTTTTCGTTGATTCGCACTCATTTGCAATGGCCAAGTTATGTCAGCAATTCTCAGAGCAGCCTAAAATGGAAGGCGCACGTTATTGGGTAATATGGGCACGGGTGATAAATGCATTCTTTAATAATTATTATTGTCAGTCAAAAATATCATGTAAGGAGTGAAACGTAAAAAAACAATCAAATGTGGCTAACATCGGTTACAGATACAGAAGACTTTAATTTGGACAGAAATACGGTACAGTATAAATTATACAAAAAATACATTATGAGAGCAAATGGAGACCCACATTATGGCATTTGATGCTGCTAGCATTTGGGATAAGTCTGTTCTGTTGAAATTTACACCACAGTGACCAGACTTGTATAGGATTATAAAGTATGCTCATATTAAACATTTATCTTGCTCAAATTAAATGGCATTTATAGTTTAAATTAGTATAGTTTAATGTGGGCATTGTAGTGCTCATATTTTCAGAATGAGGTGCCCATAATTAATATCCCACTGTGATTTAATATCGACAGTTTTTAATTGTTTTTCAAAGCCATGCTGTTACAAAAATATAATTGTTATACATATCATATGCCCTGGATTTATAGCTGATTACTTACAGAAAATCTAACAAATGGAATGATGCATTTCCCCTAATTACTCTCATCACAGCGAGACCAAAGTATGGCCATATTACCCATCTTTACTCCTATTATTATATACTTTTTTTTTCCGTCGGTCCATTAATTTTTGAGATGTAGTTGTACGAATAGCGAAAATCCACATATCTTTCATGTGTAATGCTTTTCGCCTATGTGGAGCCCATAATTATTTCGGATGTTTTTGAAAGACTATTTATGAGTGTTTTGATCTGGCCCAGTCATACGCAAATCATATCGCCGATTGCATTGTGCTGCCATTGTCAGATGGTGGGGTTAAAAATGGACTAGCCCACATAAAGACGTATTATTAAACCTGTCATAAACCAGCTCTAGGTCAAAAACACTTGTCAGGCCCTTGTCCGGGTCCTTGTTCGGCCCTTGTCCGGGTCCTTGTTCGGCCCTTTTCTGACACTCCTCAGCTCATTAGCATTATATTAAATCTGTATAGATGTCACTAGAACTGAGTTCCTGTCCTGGGCAGCATATGACAGTTTCCTAGCAATGTCCTGGGCTATTCACTTCCTGTCCACATCCTATATCCAAGGAAGCTGCACCATCTGACCTTTCCATCCGGGTCATTTATGTGAGCAGCAGGTCATGTGATGACAAATGTAAACTGGGTCAGTGGGTCATGCCATCAGATTATTGCTCTGTCGCCGTTGTCAATTTATGGAGATATAAAATGGGGAGTACCTCAAGGCACAGGCTTAGCACCTCAATAATTCGTCATAATATGTCACCCGGAAGGTGTATAACATGGAATTCCATTATCTCTCTAGGTTTACAGAGAAGGAATAGCGAAATATGAGGGGATTATTTCGGAGTCTGTTAAAGCAACAATGCCATTAATCATTTTAATTAGATTGTGCCATGCTTATCATTTGTTCATTTAGAAATGTCTGTAGATGTGAACTGAAATTATGTCCTAGATATGTTAAATGTTTATTTTGCATTACTGATGCTATATCATTCTATTCATCCGATTGGTTATTGATTTAAAAAATACATATCTTAATTAATAAATGATTAATTACACAATACCGACTGATATTAATCTACCCATCATAAAATCCAATGATTTATGTCATTGAAATTATCTCCACAAATGAGAATCTACTTCAGTGTGGTTGTTTTTATCTCAAAAGAGAAGATATTTCATAGTTGTTAGCTCTCATGTCGTTTCATCTGTTGGATAATTAGTTCAAGAAGATTAATGGGATTTGCCAAATGTGCTATCTATAGTACTGGGGCGTCGATACAGGGGTGGGGGATTTATACCCCACACTTCCTGGGAAGGGGGGATGATCCATGCAATAACCCCCCCTCCCCTGAAATTCACAAATGAAAATTACCTTTTTTTCTGCACACTTTTGTTTTGAAACTTTTGTGCTTTGTTAAGCAGTTGTACACTTCATATCACATATCAGTTCAAGTTTACCTGTAAAAATAGTTTGGCATCAATGACTTACCATTACTTTACTTAGGTCTTAACAAGTGTCTGCGCGGGGTGGGGGCCTAGCTCAGTGGTAGCCCGCTGTGCTTCCAACCACTGGGTCCCGGGTTCAATTCCCAGTCGAGCCTATGTTGGATGGCTGTTTCATCCTTCGTCTCATTGCCATGGTCCCTACCTTTCCTAATTAGCCCATCAGGTGCAGAAATACAGGACGTAAAGCCCTAACCCACCACCACCAACAAGTGTCTGCATGTGAACAGCGGTCCTCTTGTACAAGTCAGGTGCGACAGACAAAGTAGGCCTGCATCCCCCCACCCCCCCCCCCCCCCCTCAAGATAAATCTACGCCACTGCTATAGAATATAAGGGACCTTTATTCAAAATGCATAATTATAGTGATGGTAGTGTTGCGGCAGCTGCAGTTGTGATAGTGTACAGTTTATTCATGCATTGGGCATTTAACATGAGATTAGGTATTATAGACAAAACATAAAATAAAATAAATTAAGGCTTTCCTCGGCTAAATGTATAATCAATATAAATTATAAAAGTTCTACAGAAAAAGGTACAAAGGCATGCCAGAGAACGTTAGATAAGATTAAATTAGATAAGCCAAAAATCTTCTTTTACTGATTGAATTTAAATGTGTCAATACTCTTGACCGAATAATCTTGATCAGACAGACACATTTTTTTTACCACACACTAATTGACCTTTATCGCGATGATTTAGCTTCTGGCATCAAATTTCACGAGCCATTTTTGCCCAATTAATCATGATATGGACAGAAAATGACATTGATCCTTTTCCAATTAAAGATTAATCCCCATGGAACGATGTTGTTTTGTCAAATAAACTTTATAATTCAACCGACGTTTGTATATATAATGTATATTTGCATTTTATTGTCAGCATGGCACGGCTCTGAAGCTTTGTCAGCTGATATGACCAGTTTTCAGAGGCAGAAGTAATGATGAGATGCCAGGTTAACAGTCCACACCACGTTACATCCATACGTATGTGTTATTATTGGGTATATTCTTTTACTCACCCCAGCATAAATTGTACTTATTACCCTAAATTATAACCCTGCAATGCATGACTAATAAATTTATGGATAATTTATCACGGAGAAGATAGATAAATCAAATATTTACATGCTTATTAGCAGCTTACATGTCATATACCATCGAGTAACATACATTTCCTATAGTATAGACTCCTAATAGCCTGTGCATGATATTATTGACATTGCTATCAGGAATCATGACCTAATTAGCCTTGGCAACGATAGACAGAAAATATGTTATGACATAGAGTTAATGAGTGCAAATGATCTAAAACATCCCAATGCATATACAATTAACCAAATATCATTAAGTCTGATTAGCAGTTATGGGAATGGCGATATAGTATGTCAATCTGCAATCAATGGAGGTCTATGAGTTACAGGCTTATCACAGTAACTGCATCATTCATCTGCATCAATAACAGGTTGACAAAAATATGCTATTCCATCTTCATTGCAAGTAAAATATATATTACATACAGTAAATATCAAAAGAGATTGTAGTAAGCATAGAACTTGGAATTGAGACCAACTCATTACAGAATTTTGACCAAACTTTATTCTGGCAGCTAATGTATTTTACCTGCTATTAAGACCACCTCACTATTAAGTCCTGTAATAAGTCTTGTACCGAGGGTGGTCGTAATAGCGAGGTTATACATTATAGCTCTACAATACAACCTCACTTTAAGACCACAGCAATGATAAGACTAAATGAAGTGCTGTCTATGTTGGTGAAATTGCAGTAGACCTTAGTGAAGTCACAGCATTCATAGCTTTAATTTCTAGCTCTAATTATGCTCTTATTATGTGACACATTTGTAATTAAAACTGTTACAGTAATTAAGTATATCAACGGATTTCTGATAAATTCAGTACATTTTCAAGCTAGGTTGGTCTTTATAATGAGGCCGGACAGCACTTTTGTTTAGAAGCAATGAAACCGTAGAAATTATACCCGCGGGGCTCATGGCCATGTATGTGTTCAGCTTCACCTATTTCTAGGACCTATAATTCAGGATTATGTGCGGCAGGCTGAATATGTCACAATCCGTTTGTGTCATAATTGTCATAGATTATTTAGGTCAGCTGGTCATATAATTGATGCCTATATAGATAACAATAAGGGATTAAATGTCCATATTGTGTGTATTTTTGTCTGTGCTTATTAGTCAAACAGATAGTCAACCAGTCAGTTGGCTGGAATGTCAGTCAGTCAGTCAGTCAGTCATTCAGCACGTCAGTCAGTCAGTCAGCACGTCAATCAGTCGATCAGTCGATATTTTAATACCTTATACCTAATTTCAGTCATTCAGTCATTCAGTAATTCAGTCAGTCAGTCAGTCATTCAGCACGTCAGTCAGTCAGTCAGTCAGTCAGTCGATCAGTCGATCAGCTGGACTTTTACATACCGTATACCTAATGTCAGTCATTCAGTCATTCAGTCACTCAGTCAGTCAGTCAGTCTAGATTTGCTGCAATGTACAAGATCATACATTTTTTTTAAATTAATGACTGATTCTTTTATAAGAAACAACGAAACCATCTTGTAATGCCAATAGTTATAAATTTTATGATTTTGTTTCTTTTTACTTTCAGGTGAGTACCAGTTCATTTATCCCAGCCATTTTGTTGTCACTTGCACATCATTGGTAAGTAGGCATTTTCTTGTCACTAGAAATACAGAAAAGTTTCTGAGGGACCATTACTTAGCATTTACAACAGTCAAATAGTCTTAGCAGCATTGTGGGAGCTGTAAATGTCTGCGTGTGTAAATGGTTTCCAGTAAATGGTTTCCAGTAAATGGTGTTTTTGCAGCGTCATTTACTAGACATGGAGTCGTATGTTTTGAGAATAATCACTTCAGATTCACAGCTGTGGTGGTATAAAAAAAATCATTACAGGTGGCTGGGAACCTGTGATAGCCAAGTTGTTTTTCTCTCTCTCTCTGTGAGCCCCACACTAGCACTGAGGGGGTTGCAAAGTGTTCAGGATGAAAAAGGATTTGTTTCTTCTTCATAAAATAGAAGAAAAGGCTTAATATCACGAACTTCCGTATAAGGAACAATGGAATTTTAATACAGTGTACAAACCTATTAAATTCAGCTGCACATGTCTTAATAATACTTCAATATTAAAGATCTCCATGGGCAAGATATATTTGACTGTATAAATTTGGCATTGTTTTCTGGTTCCAATGTATATATATTAACATATCTAATATTTGGTATATTTTGTCAAGATTCATGAGCTTTCTAAACCTGTCTGTAGTTTAAGCTGGTTGCTAGGAAACCATTCATAGCCAATTCAGGAGTTAAAACCTAGTACTTTTTTCTGTCTAAACTAATGACTTTTGTGGCTTCTCACTACTACTGAAGCTATACATGTGAGATTTTGACAGTTTATTTCTAGAAAAACCGAAACTAATTTAATTCAAGTTTCTGAAAAGCAGATTTATTTGAGCTGTTTATATTGTATCCCAACTTGCATAAAAACGTATTCATAAAGCATAACTTTTTGAAATCATTATGAATTATTGGCTAGAGGGATTAACAGTCTATTATACAAGCTTTAAGCTATAAAAATCAAATTCTCCTATGAAATATTCACAGATTGAAATAAAGAGATGAAATTCTGCAAATCTCTAAAACTTGATGTGGCAAGAAAGCCCTCAAGTTAGAACAATTCAAAGAAGCCAGAGTGCTGATGGATGATTGCCATCCTTCATCCGTTCTTGTCATTCATCAAAGCACTGCAGACTAATGGTAAGAATAGACCCTGCTGCATACAACTTTAAGCAGATGCTTTTGTCATGTAGCATACCATCCATATCTCTCATATTCTTTGAGCTGTTTTTTTAAATAATTATACCCATCTATCTATGGCCTGATGACAGGTTAAGTCATTAAATTAAATGCGACAATTTATGGGTATGATGTTTAGATTAATGTACTGTGATATATCTTTCTTTGTTGTAAGATTCAAATGGCCAGGTTCTATAGGACAATTAATTTGGTTCTCAATTGAAATAAAAGGACAGATCTGAAAGGATTGCCAATTTTGCAGCATTTGGTCTTTTTTTTTTAATGCTGATTGCCAAATGCATTTGATAACATCGTATACCTGATTCTGCCATTCTTAGAATAGTTTTTCAACACAGTATAATCATATAATAATCTGTGTTTTAGAATAACTAATGCCACTGACCTCATATTTAAGATCAGTAAATGTGGACCCCAATGATTTTGTAAGCATTGTGGGCCTTCATAATGATTTGAAGTTGATTGAAATCGATTTTTTTTAATTGATTTATTCGCGACAGTTTAGTTGACAAAATCACATACATACATACACATTTCACAGCACACAATTTCATATACATAAACAAGACCCACAAATAAAACTTTCAAATCTGTCACACATGTGTGTATATTAAAAAAGCCAATTGCTTGAAAACCATACACACTAACATTATTCATTAAATTTTAATCATAACTATAATTATAAATACACATTTATAGTTAATAATTGCTATGTCACTCTAAATATAATGAAGAACGAGTATAATTATTATAACACAATAAATGGAATTATGAATATTAAAAAATATAATAAAATGTCCTTAATTTGGTTCAACGGCACAGTATCATAATAACTTGGGATTATTTAACAGTTAGCCAAGGTGAGCAACCAGGATGTGGACTGATGGTGAAGTTTTTTGTTCCATACATGTATTTTTTTTATTGATCTGGGAGTTTCAAGGACTTATAGACTCAATGCAGATTTAAGAAAAAGAAAAGGGTAACAACTATTCCTGGTTTACAAAATGAGAAATATATATAATGATAACATTTACAAAGTGTTCATTACAAATGGAACATTGAACGTCAATGAAAATAGAAGTTTTTAAAAGAGAAAAAACGAAAAAAAAAAAAAAGAAGGTACAATACATGTAATTACTACCTAAAACCTGGGGAATAAAGTGCTCACAATATTTGTGGACTTCCTTCTAATTTTCCATTTATCAATATCGGACTAAAAAATAACAACAACAAAAGAAAAAAATAAATAAAAAGTAGCAAGTAGCAATCTTTTACCATGCCACAGAAAGCACTGCTAGGCATGATCTCATAGGAATAAGTGAAAAATTGATTTCTGGATCATGGCAGATTTTGGGGGTTCCCCTGAGCTTTTCACAGGGCATTGACATTGCAATTACTGTTGTTATGACAGTGCCAGTCACTGAAGCCAGAGGAATTGACTTCTAGGCAATGGCATTTTGGCCAGTAATCCAAGAATTTGTCAATGTCTGTGGTGACAATGAGTCTGTTGAGGTGCATTTAATTTGAGAAGTGGTTATTTATGTTAGTTATTATTGGATGCCTCCTACTTGGTGTCTATGCTGGGCAAGTAAAAGACTCCACTCATGGGGTAATGTGAAGTCCAAGCCTTATCATATCATCATTACGTCAATTCCTAGCAGTTGATAATATAAGCTGACTCAATGTCAGACTAGCACTCCAGACTTGCATAGATGTAATTTACCAAATTGCTACTCATGCTCAGTTCCATGGTAACATCTAAAATGTTCAAAATTACGCTGACTTTCCTGCATCTACTATATTTATACCTGATTTGTTTAGTACATTTAGCTCATTAATTGCCCTCCTTTCTACAGCGGCATAAATTATGCCTTTGGGTAAGTTATCTACTCAATATACAATAAACAATAAACTGAGAGAATAAAATACAAATAGGCAAATCATGTTGACCTGCATATACACGTAGGTCAGGAACTATGCTTTGACCTATAATGACTTCATTCAACATATATTAATTCCCACAAAATTAAAAATAATGTTATGATGGTTAAATAAAAATGTATTGATGTATAAATAACAATTCAGCTAGTGTTGAAGCAGAAATGTATGCCAAGATTTTGACTTGGCGCTATCAAGTGTTTAGCCATTGTAATGTAGAAATGTTTCCTACATAAGGTAGCAAGTTTGGTCATGAAAGAGTCATGCAGTAGTACCCAACTTTAGACTACCTGACACCCAAGGAGCCTGCATAATAATTAGACTTCATTGTACAAGTATATGGTCCAGTTTGGTAGATCTTAGATAACAGATTTGTTTATGAGCACTCCAGCATTCTCAATTTAAATTCACGACATTGCCTTTTCTGTGCTTCTAATTGGTAAAACACTGTTGCAAAAATGCTTGTCATATACAAGTATATGGTCCAGTTTGATAGATCTTAGATAACAGATTTGTTTATGAGCACTCCAGCATTCTCAATTTAAATTCACGACTTTCTGTTTTGGAATCGTGCGCTATACATTGCCTTTTCTGTACTTCTAATTGGTAAAACACTGTTGCAAAAATGCTTGTCATATACAAGTATATGGTCCAGTTTGATAGATCTTATATAACAGATTTGTTTATGAGCACTCCAGCATTCTCAATTTAAATTCACGACTTTCTGTTTTGGAATCGTGCGCTATACATAGCCTTTTCTGTACTTCTAATTGGTAAAACACTGTTGCAAAAATGCTTGTCATTAAAGACACTTAAGAGCAAACACGAATGGAGATGAAATTGTTTTGCTTTGAAAAGTGAGACAAGGAGATCCTATGAGCTCAAGTTCAGACAGCTTTACAAAGTATCTGTGTGAGAAAGCTGCAGTTGCCAGTTGCGACCAAAGTGTCGTAATGTCAAGTAAAACAGTTAATCATCTCACCAAGTGAAGCATGAGTGCTTTATTCTTACCTTTGGGCAAGTATTAGCCTCTGTGAACCCAGTGCACTTGATTTAACCCTTTTAGATGCTATGGAATATAATCATTTGGACCATTCTTTAAAGACAATAGTGCTACACGCGCAGGGCTTCCAACTTCTGGGTCCTGGGTTCAATTCCCAGTTGAGCCTAAGTTGGATGGCTGTTTCATCCTTCATCTCATTGCCATGATCCCTGCCGGTCCTAATTCACCCACCATGTGCAGAAATATGGAAGGTAAAGCCTGAATCCACCCACCTACCCACCCTTTCACTGGGTAATCTGAGTTTGATTCCTGTTCTAGACATAATAGGTGTAATTAAGCAGTGCCTTAGCAGCTTAGCTGGGTCGATTTCACTAAGTCATATCCATGGTCTTTCTTCAGGCATATGAGCATCTGACCAAATGTACAGTATTGACATGTTTTACGCTCATAGCCTTGCCATTTCATCTTTAAATTACCATCCAGGAGCTTGGATAAAATACACTGATATACAAATTCCTCTTGTTGTCTAATAATGACATGAAAATGCAAAATGAGTGTTTATAGCCAATGCATTTGGCACTAATTGACATATGTAGCATTTTTACCTTGAAACCTTTCTGTGACAGTCCAAGGATTTTTTTTTTACTAAAAGATGGGAAAAGTCAAAGGAAGTCATTTAGGAATTGGGGTTTGTTTTTGGCTATATTCTGAGTCTGTTTCCATGGCAACCAGTGTTGCAGACTTATTTTCGAATCTGACTTATTCTAGACACCACTTGGTCGTTGACAAAGAATCTAACTCTGAATTTACATAAATTGTTCACTAATTTCTTACGAATCAGTAGATTATCCACCCCCCTCCCCTCCCCAGATTTTGTTAATTTCTGCAACTCCTGTTTTTGCTTTTAATCAAATGCTAGCATCCGATAAGATGGGGCTAAAATGAAGACCTCAGAAATGAAAAATTATCCTGGATCATTACAAATTTAGATTTTGTTGGTTTTAATGATGTGAGGGTCTAATCAAAAGCACACTACAGTGAAAATATTTAGAGCCAAACTGCTCAGTAGCTTCAAGACAAATAAAAGAAATTTTAACTTTGGAAGATGCGTTAACTTTTCACCTGCATCTCATCCATCAACATGGTGGTAATTGCCAGAGTGTTGTGAGGGAAGAATATATTTTAAGAACTTTTGAAGAAGTGTAATTGCTGAATATTGTACATATGTGTATGGTGCATACCATGTCTATATTTGTAATTACCAAAATGTTTTAAATCCTTTTGGAAGTCAACTTATTAAAAGTATGGGGTACATGGCCAATTGTGCCACATGCGTTTTCCATGTGTTTATCCTTCTCATGGAAAACACACGTGGCACATTTGGCCATGTATTTTTTATTTTAATTAAGCTGCATATGGCGAACAAATATTCTTGATATCATTTCAGAAATAAAAGTGAATCCTTTGAATCTTAAGAACAAATGTTTGATGATGAAGTTTTTAACTGTTCTTTTTATGAAATCGTCACATTATTTATTCAACACTCACATTTTCCATTAGAGACTATTTAAAAAAATAAGCAAATTGTATTATTCTTTGGTTTCAGAACTCACTCCGCCCAACTTTATCACAATATTTGGGCAGTTGGCCACTCCTTGAAGTTGCATAGTTTTCCCATCTGAATGTACAATATCGTTGAATAAGGTTGATGGAACAGCAGAATGTGACCTTAAAAGAGCTTTTAAAAGATGTATGCCGATGAGAAATTTTAGAATTTTTTATAATCCTTTTTTGCCGCTTATCGTAATACGCATCAAGGATACAAAAGCTTCAGTATTTCATACCATCATATGGGATGAAATTGCACTGGAGACAGCACTCCCAAAAGGGAATAAGGCAGATTTATATGTCCATAAAGTGAAGGATTAGCTTAGTACTATTGTCAAGTTTGTAAAAGTCCTTCAAAGCTGTTGACTGGCAAAGTCTAACAAATGTAATTGCATTGTCGATGTTGTGCACATCACCAAGAGGTGCTCAAATCTGTCATGAGATAGAATCAATTTTCACTTTAACTCCTGATAAACACTTTGCCGGAAGAGTACGCCTCATGGTGCCATAATGATTTCTTGCTGTGCTTGTAAAATGATTTATAATTGAGTGCCTATGTTGAATTAGCGTTATACTCGATTCAACCTGCTCGCTCTCTTTAGCAGTTTTTACAGAAACACATTTTTCATAACAACAGAACAGGAAAACCCGCGTTGAAGACATAATATGGTTTCCATCACATTGTCCATCCTTTTCCGCCACTGTTGCCCCTATCAAGCTCATACACTTATTCAAATTTTGCTGAAGGTCCCGGGTTTCATTCTGGGCCCAGGCGCTCTTCATGAGCTACATCCCAGCTGGATGTCGATGACATTAATTGAAGGTGCCTAGTTCTCCGTGTCTATGCTGAGGCCGCAAGTAAGAGACCCTACCCATGGGGTAAATGTGTATTACGGTGTTGACTCCAAGCCTTATCATCTCATCATAACGTCTGCCTTTGGCTGCTGGCCATATAAGCTGGCTAAGCTTCAGACCAGTAGCATTGAAGCATTAACATTTTTAATATAAAAATACAGACATTTGTCTCTGCATCATAATACAAAGGGAAACAATAGGATATATTTAAGAAATGTTTCCCATGATTCAGTTAAACTTTCTAATTAATTGTTCCATCCCTTTGATATAATAAATGTTCTTTTCATTTTGCTCATGGCGACTAGTCCCATTAGTCAAGCAAGGAAAAGACAGATTGGAAGAAAATTAACGCCGGAAAGATAGCAGGAGTCCATTTATTTCAACTTCAGGCAATTGTTAAGCGAAGGCAATTAGGTGTCTAATTTTGAAGTTGACGGATATGCTACATCATTACCATTAACATAATGTGCCATATTTTTTAGCTTCAAACGCAGATAATTATGTAGAATGCCCTTCAGCTGTAAAATACTTCTCCCTCTAGAGGACAAAATTGTCAGCAACTTGGTTTCTGTAACCTTGAGTTTTTGTGTGTGTCTGCGCAGTCTGACACAGTCCTTAATCTGACACAGTCCTTAATCTGACACAGTCCTTAATCTAATCTGACACAGTCCTTAATCTGATACAGTCCTTAATCTGACACAGTCCTTAATCTGACAGTCCTTAATCTAATCTGACACAGTCCTTAATCTGATACAGTCCTTAATCTGATACAGTCCTTAATCTGACACAGTCCTTAATCTGATACAGTCCTTAATCTGACACAGTCTTTAATCTGATACAGTCCTTAATCTGACACAGTCCTTAATCTGATACAGTCCTTAATCTGATACAGTCCTTAATCTGATACAGTCCTTAATCTGACACAGTCCCTAACATTTTTACAACTTCCAAGCCTGCAGTGCTCAATCATATCCCACTGAATGTACTCAGGTGGCAGTGAGAAAACGTTGGCAGAGTATTCATGAACTCTGAACTGTTTGCAGAAGTTAGTTACTAATTCTGGACTGACTGTCTGCAAATGGTCATCATCAGTCGTGTTAAATCTTGGAAGTTGGGCTTTACTCATACTTCTTGTAATAAAAAAGTCTTTTGTCACCAATTATACAGCTATTGCCATCCTTGGATGGAACATGTAAGACACTAATGAGAATATATTGTCTTTTCTTTTACTGATTTTATTACCGGTGCATCATCTACATCTTGGATGCGCATCGAGATGAATGAAACACTAACTCTAGGTAGCATATTAAGAATTTACTTTAAGTCAATAACACACGAGCATATAGGATCTATTTAGCATATCAACTGATCTTGTATAGCTACATGCAGGCCCATGGTACTGAGATGCTCTCCAGCTGTAAAATAACCTTTGTAATATGTCCACTCAAATGTAATAACCTTTGTAATACGTCCACTCAAATTTAATAACCTTTGTTATATGTCCACTCAAATGTAATAACCTTTGTAATATGTCCACTCAAATGTAATAACCTTTGTAATATGTCCACTCAAATGTAATTACCTTTGTAATATGTCCATTCAAATGTAATAACTTTTGTAATATGTCCACTCAAATTTAATAACCTTTGTAATATGTCCACTCAAATGTAATAACCTTTGTAATATGTCCACTCAAATGTAATAATCTTTGTAATATGTCCATTCAAATGTAATAACTTTTGTAATATGTCCACTCAAATGTAATAACCTTTGTAATATGTCCACTCAAATGTAATTACCTTTGTAATATGTCCGCTCAAATGTAATAACCTTTGTAATATGTCCAATCAAATTTAATGTTTTATCTTAAACCTGTCTTGCACACTTAATCTACCTCTGCAATATCTTGACCCTGTCTAATCTAGCACAAAACTTGGTCTAGTTTAGGTTTATGCCAAACAATTGTCACTGGATCTTGTCAGCCTATTCTTTTACACTGACCATGACCCATTTTATTAAGGAATCCTCTTTATAA
The DNA here is from genome assembly GCA_932294295.1 of Alitta virens. Lineage (NCBI taxonomy): Eukaryota > Metazoa > Annelida > Polychaeta > Phyllodocida > Nereididae > Alitta > Alitta virens. Next base: position 29,168,575 of record OW028580.1, on the reverse strand, counting down.
TGAAAACTACTTGGGTTGTGAGGCCCAACAATTTTAAAGGTCATCACAGGGGCCATCCAGCTGGCATCATTGCTATCTATGCATGTCAAGACACACAGTGTAAGAAGGAGGTGCCGCTCTGATGCATTGAGCATGTTGACTTGGTTCCATTCAAACTTCCTATGCTCTAACTGCACATAATTTACTCCTCTGAATCTTTGGTAACAGCAAGTAAACAATATTTCCAACTGTTTGAACCGACAACATCTTTATTCTCTGTCTTGACAATAGAACCTACTTGAGGACGCCTGTGAGGTCATCGACCTCTCTTTGTGAATTGATTGCAAAGTCAAGTTCCGTTTTCTTTAAGGGAAACTTTTGCTTCACTTTCTAGAGTCACTATTGAATTCACATTGAAGGCTATTTTGACCCTGGCTAATCTAGCACAGGCTTGAGTGCTTGACTTTCATTTCCTTCTCTGTTTTGCTCTGGACTTGACAGTTAATTGCCCCAAATCATCTAGGTTTCGCCAACACATTTAGCAAGTGAATCAGGGGCGTGTCTTGTGAAAGTATTGGACTATCAGGGGTTTACCTCTGAGGATTCTGTGCACCACATAATGTACAAAATGTGTCTATTCATGGTAATCAGATGAGCTTTCCATGTAATTTTGTTCAGTATGGGAAGTCAAATAGTACTGATAAAATGGTGTTGTATAGATTTTCAAAATTTCATAGCCACTTGTTGCCCTTACTGTCAAGAGTGAAACCCTGCTGCTATCTTCATCCAATCCAATGATACACAGCTGTACTGAATCAGACAGTTTGTGGTTTGAATCTGAAAATGTCTTGATAACGATCAACTTGCATTTCTACCAAAATATTTTACAGAAGATGTAAGCTTTCTTATCATGATTTTAACAAGATTAAATGTTCAATTCCTAGTCCAACCATACATGTAGAATATAAAGTAAAACTGAAAGGACCATTATGTGTATGGATTGCTTAATGATTTGTGCGTTCTTCTGCGTAGCTCATCATCTGGCTTTTCTTTGTCTGGCCAAAGATTCTATCGAAAACATAGCTGCAAATAGACCCAGCGAGGGCCTAATATTTCTATCTCCCTTTAAGAGAAATTCCGACTCCCTAATTTTCTCAAACAAAACAGCCTGACACTTTCTCCGTTGAAATAATCTGCTAAATCCGATAGCCCTAAAAACATATGAAGCATGAGAGTGAAGGATAGATTTGCGTCTATTGAGAACAAGATGGATTTCCTTTCTGATATTTCAAGATTTTTCCATCCAGATGACTTCAACCCAATTTCCTTGGGACAGGTAATGGGTTTATCCCAGATTTCGCAGGCTGAATCACTTCCCATTGAATGAGATGCAGCATTCAAAACTCATCTGTCATTTGGGCCTTTCTTCGCAAAAACAATAAAGCAAGGGACATGGAAATAATTATTATGAAAAATGCATGGGTGTGTTTGCAGTGTTGTATGAGTCGTGCATGTGTTGAACAAATCTTCCTTTGATAGGTGTAACAGACTATAGTCATTTTGCAATGGTTTTTGATAATTGTGCTTATTAATATATTTATGTATTTCCTATACAGTTGAGTTTGGCATTGTACCAAGTTGTGGACTCCGAGCCTTATCATCTCATGATTACGTCTGCCTCTAGCAACTGTATAATTGTATCTATTTGCTGCAATTGCCTATATCAATGAAGTGTTGGGTGTTTGTGTGCTTGATAGTTGAAAGTTTACAAGTTAGTGGCACCTTTCAGAGGTGTAGTTAGACATTTCACACTTCCTTGTTGGCTTCCTTTAGCCATTCTGTAAGAATATTTAGTCAAGTACACGTGTATGGAATTATGCATTGGAACACATGAAGTCTTCAGATCTACAGCCATGATCAATTTTAACCACTTGCACACACACAAATGATCTCCTATGTTTTTATATGAAGAATAAAATGCGTTACGAAGTTATCACTGTCTGAAGACCTTAGAATTAGGCCTGTATATTGATTTAAAATTATACAAGTACTCCATGCAATTATCATAGTAATACTAGAATGTACTAATGTGGATGAAATGGACTTTACAGTGTAAGATCATAATCCGTTATATGGTCATAGCAAACATGTTATAGGTTCTATCAATATATTTAGCCTCTCATTTGTCAGTATCCAGGTCCTACACACTTGACTGTTTACAATACAGACATTTGTATCTTAAAAAAAATAATTATGATAATTTTAAGTAATAATTTGCTAGGTAATTCAGTGTGCTTGATACAGTATCTAACTTTAGTCAACCTTTCCTATGTTTCGCCTTTTTTCACAATCGACCCTCAATATCATCGTTTTCTATGAATGAAAGAAAAAGGTGTCCATGATGCCACAGTATATTCACCGATTTGTGATGTAAATCATTGTCACAGTACAAAAAAAAAGTTTAACTGACAGTAGATTGTAAAATTGCCAAACTTTGTGCATGGTGATACTTGGTGAAAAAAGGCATTCCTTGTACCAAATATACAGCAGAAGTAGCAAAAATCAGATTTGGGGTGATGAATTTTGCATGTCACATGTGAAGGATGAAATGAATGCGCTGACAGTTTGAGTTATATCCTCAGTCCCACTTGGCCAGATGCCTTTGTTCTCGAATCTCAGAGCAACATACATGAAGTTCGGGAATTAGAGGACTCCAGAGACATCATATACAAAAGCCATGAATTTTGTAGAACAGAGGTGATTTGTTATGCATCTGACCTGTATCGTCTCATGGGCAAGTATGGCAGAACTTTGTTTATTGCTGAGGGGTTGAGGCCTAGCTCAGTGGTAGCGCACTGGGCTTCCAGCCACTGGATGCCAAGTTTAATTCCCAGTCGAGCCTATGTTGGATGGCTGTTTCATCCTTCATCTCATTGCTATGGTCCCTGCCTGTCCTAATTAGTCCATCAGGTGCAGAAATACAGGACATAAAGCCCTAATCCACCCACCCACTTTGGAAATTTCGGCACTTCGAAATTCATATTTTGCACTGGATAGATAGATAGATAGCTGGATAGTGCAGCCCTCTAAGGCAATTCTTACTGCAAGCAAGGACTGATTGATGAAATGAGAGACAGGGAGGAGACCACCCAAGTAACACATTTACCCCATGGGTGGGGTGGGGTCTGTCACTTGCCTCAGCACTCGAAACTTCTCATTCATAGCATCAGAAAAACAACAAAATAATAATTTGAAAATGCATGTATTGCAACAAAGTTTTTGTATATCATAACAATATGAACTAAACACACAAATATTTATTTCATGTTGTTTGTAGAAAATACTTAAATCATGGACCAACAAATTAATAAATGTTTTTTTTTTTTACCCTGGTTTAGGTCAATATGGTCAAATTATCATTGACTATTAATAAATGCAACAGAAGTCTCATTTTTCCGTTGCCTGAATTGTCTGGTGAAGAAGTGTAATTTCAGTGTAGAAGTGCTTCACAACTGAGGCCACCCATAGGTAGACTTCGTAAGTTTGGTAGATTTAGGATTGATGATTGCAGTATACTCGAATTGCAATGGTCATCATTTTGATGTTATCATAGTTGACTGACCGTTTCACGATGCTAATCTGCTAAAATATTGCAATATATGAAATGTATTGTTGAGATACATTTATTATGAATTTTTGTTCATGCCATGAATAAGAAAGTGGATAATAGCAGAAAATATGGATTTTTATGGATGTATTTCTTCATACAGATAGCACCTCCGCGTATTGCATCATAGAGTATACATAAGGCATGGTGATCGCTGTGCAATGAGCCACAAATGATGTTTTATTCGTGAGGCTTATTTGAATTCATGCAGATTATTCACAATTATTCATGAGGGTTAACAAAAGTGAGCCAAGGTTGTAGAAGTTAATGCATGCTCAAGGCCATGCGAAAGTGTGCGTCCATTCCTGTGCCCATGGATTAACTGTTTAACTCGACATTCTGACACTTTAGCCGTTTAGTCGCGACTGGCAACTGCCGCTTTCTCACACTTATACTTTATAAAGCTATCAGAAATCAGCTTTATTGGTCTCAGAGTTTATTCCTTAGTTGAAGCGCCATAATAGTAATTAAAGCTTGCCATTGTTTTTATCGGAAACTGCAATTTTACCAAGATCGCAACTTCTTGAAAGTAGTAATAGTGCAACTCCAGCTCCGATTTTTAAAAATAGCAAGGTATTTATAGCTGTTTCTTGATGGGGTGTGATCTCAAGTCATGACCTGACAAGGTAATGACCTTGGGGTGGTTATAAATACATTGCTGTGACTATTTTTAAAATCGGGAGCTGGAGTAGCACTATTACCAAATATATGCTTTTATTGACACAGTAATATCATACATGATACATTTGTCAAAAATAACTGATAAAAACATGTACTAAGTCTATTCTACTCCCTATTCCTATATTCAATATATATATGCATGGTATGAAAGCTAAAGGTATACATTATCAATAGATTATCTACACATCCATGGTCTCAGTTGCTAAACAATAGCACAATAATAAGAGCATTAAATTGTGTTTACTTACATTGTATACATGTGAAATATATATATATTTAACCAGTGTCCCTAAATACACATATTACTGAAGTTAATACTGTTCATTATCACAATGTTAATATAAGTACAACATTTAAATTAGGAGTATCTACAACTAGGCATATAGTCCTCAGTTATATACAGGGTGCGGCCTAAAACCTTGCACCAGGCATCTCCTCTTTCGGGATAGCTCTAGGTTACTCAAATGCTTATGAAGTCTTCTAATGTTTTGCTGCAGGGCTTGTTCTGAGTGACACGCATCACAGAAGTCAAATTTTTGTCTGCTTGCATGGTGTCTCTAGTTGCAGAAAGTTTACAAATTAGAGATTTCGTAGTTACTACACCTCTGAGGCCAAAGAAAATATAATATTTGCACAGAATCCTCCTTCAATGTTTTCTATATGTACATATATAAATATCATGGTATTAGATGATAAGAAGATTGGTTCCAGTTTTGATTCAGCAAGGTCATGAAATTAACCTGGAGAAATATAATGGCATTCCAGAGGGACTTTTTGAATCTAAAACTAATTTAGAAATAATCACATGATTTTCAGGAGGATTGGCCATTTGATTAAACAGAAAAGACAGAAAATTGATTAAAATCCAAAATCGCACTTTACGCCTCAAAGGTTTAAATGCTCTGCCTTCTTATTCAAAATGTATCTATTTGCCCTATTTTTGGCGGCAAAGGTCAAGAAAGGTGTCTGTAACACATCTGTATGATCAGTGACATAATCTAATGCTTGTATTGCAAAAGCCGAGGCGAAAATCACCCAAAGGTGTGATAAATGTGCATGTGCTATATTTAGATCCATATTATCTATAATTCTTGAGGAAACAAGAAAATATATTTATAAAGATAATTTATGACTATTATTACTTTCGTGTGTATGATTGCAGCTGCATGCAATCACTGTCAATTGAGGCAATAACAAAAGAGGTAGCAGTAGCTGCTGGTGCAAGTTCTTATGCCGCACCCTGTACATGGATGTGAAAGCACAGAGATCACAATATATACAAATGCAGAAACTGCTGATTTGGGAAGTGATGATTAATGCTCGACGATGGATGATGACACGAACATTTATTAGGCATCAATATTTACAAAAATTTTTCAAAGGGATTTTAAGAACTCAGGCTCTTTTGATTTCATGATGATATAATGTATTACTACTCTTGAAAGTGGCTGACCCAAGCTATCTGTAGTTATATCTGACTGAAGCCATAACACTTCAGATCTACCCATTCCTATCTCCAGAATGTATCTTTTGGATGGTATTGATGCAGGTGTTGCTTTATTCATATCATTGATTCATCAGTTAATTACAGTTACACGAAAAAAAAAAAAAAAAAAACATAAGCTGATGCCAAGTGGCATATATAGCTCATACAATAAAATTAATAATTATCTATATTACAATGGTGGTGAAACAAAGGAAATAATAATAATTAGACAAAAAATAGAAAAACAAAAAAAATAAATATTATAGTGAGCCGTTGCAGAAAATAAGGCACAGATTTTTGATCACCAGGCATTATTGGTTAACTAAGTTCAGCTCCAATTAATTTTGAGGTCACTATATGCACTTAATCAGGCAATTTAATGTGTTGGATCTTCGCTAATGAGACCATATTTGTGGAATATAATTTGGTCTAAACACCAGTGGTCTTAAAGTTGTGCCTCAGTGTAGTGAAAATTAAGTTTTGGGAAAGTTTTGTGTAAGCCATTTTCTTATTTAGTCAAAACTTCTTGTAAAAATGCTAGTGTTTTTAGAGAAACAGGGAAGTTACAATTTTGTTCCATCAAACTCGGCCATTTTGAGACGTTACGTAATAAAAGGCTTCCTGGAAGCTGTGGGTGTTTAATTTAGATGCAGTCATGTATAATTTCATGTTCAATTTCAATTTCAGTATACGGTTTCTGTTAAAGGCTCGCCCACATGTGCGAATTTTGTCCGTTTTTTCTAATGATTGCCAGGCATGCAAAAATAATACATCATGATACTTTAATTATCAAGAAGAAGCACAGCAACAAGTAGTTTTCAAAAAATTATAAAATTTTTACATACCATACATACATACATCAACAGTGCACTTCAAAGTTTTTGTTTTACACATATTTTAACTCATATTTCAACCCTTTTATTTTATTAAATATGATATTTTTTCACCAATTTACCCCTAGGATGGGGTTTATTACTTGCTCCACCATAGATACCCAAGACAATGTAGGGGAAAGTAATGAGAACTGGGCCGTTTATCACTTCTTTGTTTTCTGATTCAAGTGATAAAGCATAGTCACTTTCTTCCATTCTAAATTATACTATGAGTATTCCTCTAATAATGTTAAGTGCCTTCTTGAAAAATTCCCAACCATTTCCTGTATAATGAGAAAATTGGATTTCAGAAAAAAGTGGCCACGCTCTCCTTCCGGTGTGGAGAACTGGGCCATAGGGACAGGAGAACTGGGTACCTCCTGTCAGTAAATAACAAACTGAAAAACTGGAACAATTATTAATGTTTCCATAAAATAATTATCAACAAAAATGATTGCACCAAAAGAGCGGAGCTTTAATATGAAAACCTGGCTTACAAAAAATTACATTCATTTCAGCCTAAAACTTCATACACAGTGTGAAGACAGCATTTCATGGTTACATTTATTAATGTAACGTTTGATCGTTATTTTAGCACAATTCTGTAAAATCTAATCAAAGCTCAATTGGGAAGTTAACAGGATTTATAGATTTTTATGTAATCGCCTAAAATGTAGCATTTAGTATATCTTAACTTTAGCTGTAATACAACAGTAAATCACTGTCATATAGACATTTGACTATTCTAATGATTTAATGTAGGGGACATATAATCCTAAATTTATGTTTGAATAATTTAAACTCTGAAAGTGTAAGCGTGGGTTTAACCAACTTGTATTGTAAGCCATTACTTTGATGTCACATAGCTAAGATTATGGTTTTCCTTTTGATGTTCTGTGTAAGCTAGTGTTTAAGGATATTTTTTAAAGCCAAGTGGTTTATGATTTCCTTATCAAAAATGTTGATTGTATTTTATAACAGAGGGAGGCCCAGGACAGGGGCCCAGTTCTCCCACCTGAGTTTGCCCAGTTCTCCCCAAAGCTTGAAAGAAATGGCAACCATATTTTTCCACATGGCAAGAATAAAACATTAGTTCATGATTGTACTCTGATTATGTGCTGATTATAACAACATGTTTATGTTTAATACATCCTCTCTCAGTTACTGGCAATGAACAGTAATTGTATACATAGTGGAAATTTTACTTACTGACCAGCTGACACCAAAGACAAAAATTTAATTATATCATAAATAGAAATATCTCAAGTGGTTTCTTGCTTTCAGACATGTGACCCAATTTCAGAGTGATACTGATATTACTTGTAGCAAGCATCTGGTACTCAGTGCCTATGCTGAGGCAAATAAAATATCCCATCCATGGGGTAAATGTGTAACATGGGTGGACTCCTCCTCTCTCTCACCTCATCAATCAACCCTGAATAGCGGCAAGAACTTGCCTTATTAGAGGGCTGCACTTCCCATATCTATCTATCTATCTATCTATCTATCTATTTAAGGAGGCTGGCCCAGTTCTCACGCCGGCATAGTTCTCCTTTTACTTTCCTCTACCATTAATCGAATTTGAGAAGAACACCCTCCAGTTGGAATGAAGCTCATTAAGAATACCAGGTCAGGAATCGTACCCAAGACTTGCAGTGTTACTATAGCAACCTTAACCACCAGACCACTCAATTTGCTCATGGAATGATGTAGGATTATGTGCGTCCTGAATCGCATAGATCATCTGGGTGTATTCAACAATGTGGTTGCTATGGTACAAAAGCCTCAGGAAAACCCAAATCTGTCACGATCCGGAAATCTATTTTGTTGGTGATGCCCTAGGATGCATGACTTCCTGTGCCTACTGGCCATGCATTTGTGTAAATGATTTGTGGTGTAATAATATCCCCTGTGCTGACTCTCAACGTATATATTGTATTACAGTTGAGTATTGGGTGGTATGTACAGTATATTTAAGAGCCATTGGTAGATTTATGCAATAATAAGCCAATACAGATTAGACCTCAAGTCCTCAAATAAAATAAGATGATCTGTTACAGTTGGGTACACCCTTAATGAAACAAATTTGAACTGTGAATTGTTCGAAACCAATGGGGTTGTCATATGCGGGTCTGGTTTAAAAGATAACCGAGAAATTTAATGCATTCCTATCCAATTAACTCGACTGTGATCGTTTCATCTTTGCACCTATTTTGCTGTGTTGAGAGATCACTATCAATTTTCTTCTGAATTGCGATTTTTGTGTCTTTGATTCGTTCAAACAGCTGTAGCCACTACTGACTGTTTAGGCATTGCACATATATCTCCATTAGGCAACATTTTGACTGCAACTTTGACCTAAGGGGCATTTATCAAAAGGTTGACTTCCTCTAATATACCCAAAAGGAAACTTTCTATGTATTCTCCTTCAAAGTGCATGACCCCGTGTCAGTTTGGCCGTTTTCTTTGTATTGTAAGATGCTGTTATCTTTAATATGTTCAGTTTAACTAACAGCTGCTAGGAAATAGTCTGAGCCACTAGTCCAATCAGCCTTAGCAGCTAGACCAACCAGCCTTAGCCACTAGACCAATCAGCCTTAGCCACGAGACCAACCAGCCTTTGCCACACGACTAACCAGCCTTAGGCACAAGACCAAAACAGCCTTAGCTACAAGACCAACCAGCCTTAGCCACACGACCAACCAGCCTTAGCCACGAGACCGACCAGCCTTAGCCACACGACCAACCAGCCTTTGCCACAAGACCAATCAGCCTTAGCTACAAGACCAACCAGCCTTAGCCACACGACCAACCAGCCTTTGACACGAGACCAACCATCCTTAGCCACACGACCAACCAGCCTTTGCCACAAGACCAATCAGCCTTAGCTACAAGACCAACCAGCCTTAGCCACACGACCAACCAGCCTTTGACACAAGACCAAAGAGCCTTTGCCTCAAGACTAACCAGCCACAAGACCAACCAGCAACCTTTATTTTACCGCTGTCAAACCTATCTCAATGATAATGCATGACACTACGTCCAAGCAACACATGCCATGGTGATAAGAGACTGAAAAAAAGGTGTGACTTCAGTTTGAACTTTGATCACATCTAGTTGACTGAATCAGATGTTAAACAATTGATATCTTGCTGACAACCTAAGCATTCAAAAAATGTGTGCCTAAACAAGCAATCCGATGGTGTTTATATGCCTTGATCCATGTTTTCAATTACAGCACTATTTCTTTTTATATAGTGAAAAGTGTGGACTGCTGAAATTCAAAGTATATATAGAATAAATTGCAGATGATTTCAGTCTCAGACATTCTTCTTGGTCTATCTATGAAATTCATAAATGCAGCTGCCTCATAGATGTGGTCTCTTGGACCTAGAACCCATGAATGTATTTAACATTTTATTCTCAATAAACAAGAACAGTCGCTAGGTGACTGCCATCTCAGGCATCCAGGAAATGACTGCATCCTCAATCTTACCATCAAAGGTATGTGACATGACCTTGGTAACTGTCTCTTTAATAAGATAAAAAAAATTAATGTTACTTTGTTCATACTTCCATATGGATGTCGATCGCAGGAGACGTTAAATTGGAGGTACCCTTTACTTGATGTCTCTGTGATGTTAAGTGAGGCAAGAACTCACCCATGGGGTAAATGTGTAACATGGTGTGGACTCCTAGCCTTATCATCTCATCATGACATCTGCCTCTGGCTGCAACTCATGTAAGCTGCTAGAGCTTCAGATCAGCAGCATTAATTGAGTCATTATTGTTGTAAAGGTACTATCATAGTTTTACTTCGTTTGACAGTCATGATTGATTTATGTTGTGAAGGTACTATCATACTTTTACTTCGTTTGACAGTCATGATTGATTTATGTTGTGAAGGTACTATCATACTTTTACTTCGTTTGACAGTCATGATTGATTTATGTTGTGAAGGTACTATCATAGTTTTACTTCGTTTGACAGTCATGATTGATTTATGTTGTGAAGGTACTATCATACTTTTACTTCGTTTGACAGTCATGATTGATTTATGTTGTGAAGGTACTATCATAGTTTTACTTCGTTTGACAGTCATTAAAAGAGGTTAATGTAATGATATGTTGGCATATAATTATTATTAAGATAATGTCAACAACAGTATTGCTGGCAGTTGGAGTTGAACAACTCACTATGAGAGCACCCAGGTCACCCGCTTTGATATACAAATAAATTTGAAGAATCATGATTCTTTCAAAAGTTTGATAATTTCTGTTTAAGACAATCGTCCAAGACCAAAGTCAGAATTTAAGTAAACAAATCATGATTTGTACTGCACATATACTGTCTCCACACTCTTGACTTCTAATTTCCAAACGTCATGGGAACAAAGCAATTTTGTCATACGAGACATAAGAAATAATGTACTCCAAGTGTCAGCACATTCATTTTATCATTCCCAGAGGGACATAAAGAATTCATTGGCTATAATCAGATTTGTTCATTGCCATAGGTTTCTGAATGTAAAGAAAAGTATATATCTATGTTTTGCCCCTAGCATCGAAAAGTCCTTTGGAAAGGAGGTACTGATTAGAATAGGTATTAAACCGGAAATATATTTCAAGGTTTAGAAAAAAGTTATCAGGAATTGGAGAAATCCTACATGTCATTGATTGAATTACGAATGGAGCTTTGAGTCATGAGAAATGTTAGATGGATAGGTAGATAGATAGATAGGTAGGTAGATAGATAGGTAGGGAGGTAGGTAGGTAGGCAGGTAGATAGATAGGTAGGTAGGTAGATAGATAGATAGGTAGGTAGGTAGGTAGGTAGATAGATAGATAGATAGATAGATAGATATGTTAAGTGCAGCCCTCTCAGGCAAGTTATTGCCACTAACGAGGGTTGATTGATGAGGTGAGAGAGAGGAGTCCACCCATGTTACACATTTACCCCATGGGTGGGAGCTTTTACTTGTCTCAGCACAGACATTGAATACAAGGGACCACCAATTTAACGTCTTTGCTCATGAAAGGTGCCGGGGTCTGGGATTGAGCCGGGTCCTTCAGAGGAGCAGGGGAACATCTTACCGCTAGACCACCCAGCTGCTTAGCACTATATTCATCTCTTATTGAATACACATTAGTTTTTTGTTCAAAAATTATAAAATAATTCATGCTATGTACTTAAACACTAGATGCACACTAATCATAATGTAGTTTATTGAACATCTTTCGCGTGAGATGTGTTCAATCATCTTTGTGAATACGTTTCATAACAGATTGTCTCGAAGAAACAATAAAGGAAACACTCTATCACAGACACTCTTTAAATCAGATAAACCTATTATGCGCTTCAATTAAATTGAATTCAGTCATTTCCATTCATTTCTGGAAAAATCGAGGGATCAATGAATCTATACTAGTAATATCATTGCCTTGGTTTCATGCTCAGATGTTTACATGGCTATTTAGATATTGTAAGTGGTAGCATGCTTCCATACTTCTGAGTTTCTCTTGCCTGGTTTGGTATTTCAGTGTGAAATATTGTTTGCCAATGGCTCCCAACCTTTTAGTAATGGCTTTCTAAGATTGATTAGGTGCCTGGAATAAACAAAGAGGAATATTTTTATTTTATTTATTTATCTTTATTGACATGTGGTTTTACATTACAACAATACAAACATCAGAGGTGGAAAAATAAACCACCCAGCCCCATAAGGGCTTATATGTCACTTTTAGTGCTTAAATAACGGAGTCAGAACATCTGTACTTTTTCTTGCCTGTTGAAAAAAAAAAGTGTTTTAATCTTACAGCAGTGGATCTACATACAGACTAATGTAATGATGAGAAGGCACACCAGTGCCCAGTTTTCTTTCTAAAGTACTAGTAGCTGGAATATAAGACCTCAGGATCCCAGAAAGACAATGCTCACATTTTTACCACTATGCCTAGATGTTATGCCATCATGTAAATGAGATAGCCATCTTTGTAATCAAACTATTCTGAAAGAAAGACCTGCTATTGGATGAAGGATTTAGGGCAACCCCCTTTGACCTAGTTTCTGCTTATGCAATCCCGGAAGTAATCTGAAATGATCCGCTGCGAGCCAGAATGATCTCAGTTGAGCCAAAATGTCATAACCCAAGCCGACAGGTTCCAGACAATCTGCAGCATTAGAGCCCTTGGTGTTAAGCAAACATTCTGATGAATATGAATTGCTGCATGTACAGTAAAACCTTTGCTCTAATACGACCACCTCACTAGTAAGGTCACCACATTTCTGTCACAATATTAATTCTACAATAATGGCTTGGTTTAAGTATCATTCAAGCGACAAAATAAGAAGTTTTGTATAATTTTAAGATGTCACAAATTCTCCCAAGAGAATTTAAATATGTTCATTCGGGAGTGGCCGTCTAAGGCAGAAATTCTGCCGCTATCAAGGGCCACACCCTAGCTAATAAATAAACTAACAACATTTCAAAGTCGAAACCATAATAATTTAAAAAAAAAAATTTAATAAATGAAATTGCAGATTTATAAAGATACCATGTTCATACCAGAAATTATTAGATCAATTGCCTATCAAAACCTAACCTTTGATAAAAACTGTTTTACATTTTGTAAAACCTTTGCTCTAATAACCAGGAATATTATTTATTTATTGTTTTTCATTTATCTGCATGGATCCTGCTAAATCTCAAAAATAAATTTCACAGAGGTACGACTATTCTATTAGTAATAACTGTATCAGGCTAGGGTTGCAGTAACTTTATTGTATTATTGCGAAATATTCAGAACTTCTCTTATTGCCATGCCCATTTCTTGTAGCTGTATTGCTAGATATTACCAAATATGCTAAAGTTTGTTTTTGTTTATTTCAGGTGAGTACCAGATTATTTTCTGTGGTTCCAGTATTGACATTCGGTGAGTGCCTCCTTGTTGTGCTGCAACTGCAAATTGTGTGTTGCAAAGCATTTGTATCTGGCATGGTAGGTGGACCTTGAAATATATCGCAACATATCACCTCTACAGTACATGGCCAAATGTGCCACATGCATTTTCCATGAGAAGGATAAACGCATGGAAAATGCATGGTTTTTGCCTCATTATAACCATGCGTTTTCCATGCGTTTATCCTTCTCATGGAAAACGCACGTGGCACATTTCGTCATGTACAGTATATATAGTTTGTTGATGAGCTTTATTCCAACTGTATGGGAAGGTATGATTGATGGTCTGCAGGGAAGTACTTAGCTTAGTTTTGTGTCTAAATGATAAGCTGTTCCTCACGAGTTGCATGTAGAGTCTACCTACAATATTGGTGCATAGTTGATGAACATCTTGCAAGTGACCTACAGTCCACAACTGCTGCGTCCAGCTAAGATTACTAACGACACAGGTGGTTTGATAATCATTAAGGTGTCTGGAAACTTCTGATAGCCAAGTACTTCACAAGAGACGACCCTGATTCGCTGACGGAATGTGTTGGTGAAACCTTGAAGATTTAAGGGCAATTAACTGTCAAGTCCAGAGCAAAACAGAGAAGGAAATGAAAGTCAAGCACTCAAGCCTGTGCTAGATTAGCCAGGGTCAAGATAGCCTTCAATGTGAATTCAATAGTGACTCGAGAAAGTGAAGCAAAAGTTTCCCTTAAAGAAAACGGAACTTGACTTTGCAATCAATTCACAGGAGTTCGGTGACCTTTGAAAACTGCTGCGTCTCACAAAAAGTTAAATGAACGCCATTGTAAAGAGATTTCAATTTTCTAACCTCGCTGACTTCAGATTTGTAGCTTTTACAGAGGAGCTTAAAGGGCATTCACAATATCACGTATAAGAACTACGTATGACGATGGATGGAATTTTCTTTTAACTCTTGCTCATCCTTGTCCATAGGTGAGCATTTTACGTATACTCGTGCTAATTCATAGATCACTCCTGGTTGCGCTGGACCACTCACGTACATACGTGGAGAGGGCAAACATTTTTAAACATGCCTAAAAATTTTGCGGACGTTCTACAAGTGATTGTTTGTATTAGTTACGTAACTTGCTCGGGGTCCGTGGGTGAGCTCTACATACATTTTACGTAAGTCCATGGTCATCCTTGGCCATTTGTAGCCATACGTAGCCACTGTCAATTGATATATACTCGTCGTGGCCATCCTTGGCCATACATAGCCATACGTAGCCACTTTCAATCCGTATATACTCGCCATCCACTCGTGTCCACTCGTAGAATGAACGTAAAACGCCTGTCGTCTTCCATTCGAGCGATCTACGAACGATCTACGAGTGATCTTCGAGCCTATGAGTGCCTCATATAAGCCTCACGTATGCTTGGCAAGGGACGTCCAGCGAGTGTTTTACGGTGAGTGATCTATGATTGCCCCACATACGCTCGTAGAAAGAAGTTATATGTGATTAACAGAGCCACAAGTGAGCGCGTATAGCCAAGTTTTGATGTACATTGTCCTACATAGGTCTTATAGGTGATAGTGTGAATGCCCCTTAACACTAATAAATTAGTTTTCTCACACAAATACCTTTAAGTTTTTATATTACTTCAGTATAAAATATTGCATGAAAGTAATTCACAAATTTGCGTGTAGTTTTACCCACATTGTGATGTCCAACTGACTATATCTGAACACAAAATTCTGGGAAAAAACAACAAGATTTTGCCTGATGTGCTTATGAAATAATTAGATGACCAATTATACTGAAGCACCAGTATGAGTAGAAAATCATTAATACTCTTCCGGCAAAGTGTTTATCGGGAGTTAAAGTGAAAATTGATTTCTATCTTATGACAGATTTGAGCACCTCTTGGCGATGTGCACAACATCGACAATGCAATTAAATTTGTTAGGCTTTTGCCAGTCAACAGCTTTGAAGGACTTTTACAAACTTGACAATAGTACTACACTAATCCTTCACTTTATGGACATGTAAATCTGCTTACTTTTCTCTCTCTTTTATGCAGTTTCATCCTGCATTAAATCATAAATATTGGATGTTATTCTTCCTTTATGGATTCAGAATAGGTTGCACAAAATAAATGGGAATGCTTGTGAAGAATGTCATATTTCAAATTCACTTTAAGTTCCCTTTTTCAGAAAATAATAATTAGGCTTGGCATGAAATCAAGTACACAGGGATATAATGTATAAAGACACTCTGAAAGTTATTGTACATTAGGAAAGAGTGAATGCAATCCAATACGGCATGATGATAGCCACAAGTATATATACATCATACTCAAAACTATGTGTTATTGCAATCATGGCAATGATTTGCTTTAAAGAAAATGATTACATGATTCCACAAAAACTTTAAGTTCATTTCTCTATCTACAACAGCAAATCTTTCATCTAATCTATTGCGTAATAATCTTCTTTATAATCAATTTTTTTAAAATACCTCATGTAAGAGCCCATGGTGCAAGATAATTGGTATTTCCTGCAATATCTTTTGGTCTAATGAGTTTAGTTTCCTGAGATTCTTTACTTAATTGCACACTAACAAGAATAATCACATTGAATTAGTGAAGCCTTAATGCTTCTGCGGTGTTGCTAACAATTTAAGTTTGACTTAAATGGGCATTAAGGCATATTACACATTCTAGTGTACAATTGCTGAATATTTTGAACTTAATATTTACACACAACAGTGAATGTTTTTAATTTTCCACACACGCAACATCGAATATGGATTATGATTGATACGTGGATGACATATAAGGATTCCAAAAATTAATGCTACATATTTAAGTAATACACAGGGTAGGCTGTGGCTGGTGCCCAGCAAATTTGAAAATATTATCAGATCCAACCTAACTTTTTATTGGGTATTGCCTATTGACCAAAGATTTTTAATCTAGTCATAAGTTAAGTCATTAGATGTGAGATTCAGGTGCTTACGTAGTGCCTGAACACTTCAACAGGTTTCAGCAGCAAATATCATCAGTGAAATGAGTACGAAAAATAGTATAGATATTGGATCAAGTCGATAAATTTCAAAAGCACAATTACAGATTTATTTTAGAACTGTGGCATTTTTCTTCATGTTTACCATTTGTATGGAACACAGCTGCACGTTTTTTTAAATATATTTCAAATTACAGATTGATTTATGTTGAAAATACATATATACAAAATCCCAATAATTTCAAGCTATCATAAGAGCGGTACTACAGAATACTTGGCACAGACCTGTATCTCACTTCTGTTGACTAGACACATGACCATAAAAGAAATCAGCAAAAAAATCTATTCACCTAGTGCCAAATCGGACGAAAGCAAAACATCTACTAAAAATCCTATATAAACTAGTGTAAAACTTCACGTGAGTTGTGCTACAGGTAGAAAAGCATCAATTTAAATGAAACTGCACATGCCCCTAACACAGGGCTTGGATAGAACTTATATTATAGCCAAGAATCCGCCAAGAGCAGAATTTGAACACTGGCTTTATCTCAACCATTACGCCAAGAATTTTCGGCACTAAGGTGTGTTTTTTAATTCTTTCTTTATGAATTAAGGATAGGTTACACAAAATAAATGGGATTACTAGTGAAGAATGTTATATTTCAAATTCACTTTAAGTTCCATTTTTCAGAAAATAATAATTAGGCTTGGCCAGAAATCAAGTACACAGGGATATAATGTATAAAGACACTTGCAGTGGGAAGTTTTACACTAGATTATATAGGATTTTTTAATAGACTTCTCATTTTAGATATCAACTTTCTGATCTCATTAGTCGTGAAGCACTTTTAAGCGGTTTAAATCAACAATTTCTGATTCCGCCGCCTACACACTGAAAAATACAAATTACGCTTCAACAAATTTTTGGCCTGTTTGTCTTATAATGGTTTCTTTGTAAACGCCAGTTGAGTCTGCATTAAAACAGAAAGTGGACTCCCAATCCAGTGACATCTTGCAAGTGTAGAATTGAGGGCCCCATGGAAGATAAGTGTAACACTTAATAGGTTTTACCCTCAGAAAATAAAGTTTATCTATTTATCACTCTAGGGCAGCACTGTCTTTACTTAATATGAAAGCATTTATTTAATTGATTATTGGCATTTATTTAAATAGATTATTTTTCTGGATTTTTTTTAACGTAAAAAAAACCACTATTTGATATTTTTAGCATTGACTGGTTTTTGCTAAGTTGCTCTGTTCATTTTAAATAAATTGTCAGGGTTTATTTTAAGCGGGTCTGACAGTAATTCTGAAGTGTTGTGCAAATATGTTAAGGTTGGAAAAAAATCAGGTCACCTACAAAATGTTTGTTCTTCTCATTCAAACATGCCGATTAATTATGTGGATAAGTTATGATTTTGACAAATGTGGTGGTTGATATAATTTCACAGTAGTTTCTTTGCTTATGGTCTGGCTTTTTAGGTACTGATTACTTCCTGGTATGGTAGACGCCCTGAGATTTATTCTCAGCCCGGTTACTGGGTATGAGCTGAATGCACAAAGTAAAAGTCATTTTATTTGAGAGGTTTCTTGCTCAGGCAAATATTATTAAATGAAGCTATTCATTGGAAATCAAAATATGATATATTGTGGAAACATTTTCTGAACACTCGTACCAAGATAGCATTTGACATCATATTGACGTCGGCCCTATGTGTGCGACGTCTGAATAACATCGGGCCAACATCGGGCCAACATTGAACCATCATCGGGCCAACATTGGACAACATTGGGCCAACATTGGACCATCATCGGGCCAACATTGGACAACATTGGGCCAACATTGGACCATCATCGGGCCAACATTGGACAACATTGGGCCAACATTGGACCATCATCGGGCCAACATTGGACCAACATCGGGCCAACATTGAACCATCATCGGGCCAACATTGGACAACATTGGGCCAACATTGGACCATCATCGGGCCAACATTGGACAACATTGGGCCAACATTGGACCATCATCGGGCCAACATTGGACATCATCGGGCCAACATTGGACAACATTGGGCCAACATTGGACCATCATCGGGCCAACATTGGACAACATTGGGCCAACATTGGACCATCATCGGGCCAACATTGGACCAACATCGGGCCAACATTGAACCATCATCGGGCCAACATTGGACAACATTGGGCCAACATTGGACCATCATCGGGCCAACATTGGACATCATCGGGCCAACATTGGACAACATTGGGCCAACATTGGACCATCATCGGGCCAACATTGGACAACATTGGGCCAACATTGGACCATCATCGGGCCAACATTGGACCAACATCGGGCCAACATTGAACCATCATCGGGCCAACATTGGACAACATTGGGCCAACATTGGACCATCATCGGGCCAACATTGGACAACATTGGGCCAACATTGGACCATCATCGGGCCAACATTGGACAACATTGGGCCAACATTGGACCATCATCGGGCCAACATTGGACCAACATCGGGCCAACATTGAACCATCATCGGGCCAACATTGGACAACATTGGGCCAACATTGGACCATCATCGGGCCAACATTGGACAACATTGGGCCAACATTGGACCATCATCGGGCCAACATTGGACAACATTGGGCCAACATTGGACCATCATCGGGCCAACATTGGACCAACATCGGGCCAACATTGAACCATCATCGGGCCAACATTGGACAACATTGGGCCAACATTGGACCATCATCGGGCCAACATTGGACCAACATCGGGCCAACATTGAACCATCATTGGGCCAACATTGAACCATCATCGGGCCAACATTGGACAACATTGGGCCAACATTGGACCAACATCGGGCCAACATTGGACCATCATCGGGCCAACATTGGACAACATTGGGCCAACATTGGACCATCATCGGGCCAACATTGGACAACATTGGGCCAACATTGGACCATCATCGGGCCAACATTGGACAACATTGGGCCAACATTGGACCATCATCGGGCCAACATTGGACCAACATCGGGCCAACATTGAACCATCATCGGGCCAACATTGGACAACATTGGGCCAACATTGGACCATCATCGGGCCAACATTGGACAACATTGGGCCAACATTGGACCATCATCGGGCCAACATTGAACCATCATCGGGCCAACATTGGACAACATTGGACCATCATCGGGCCAACATCGGGCCAACATTGGGCCAACATTGGACCATCATCGGGCCAACATTGGACAACATTGGACCATCATCGGGCCAACATTGGACAACATTGGGCCAACATTGGACCATCATCGGGCCAACATTGAACCATCATCGGGCCAACATTGGACAACATTGGGCCAACATTGGACCAACATTGGGCCAACATTGGACCAACATCGGGCCAACATTGGACCAACATCGGGCCAACATTGGACCATCATCGGGCCAACATTGGACAACATTGGGCCAACATTGGACCATCATCGGGCCAACATTGGACAACATTGGGCCAACATTGGACCATCATCGGGCCAACATTAGACCAACATTGGACCAACATCGGGCCAACATTGGACAACATTGGGCCAACATTGGACCATCATCGGGCCAACATTGGACCAACATCGGGCCAACATTGGACAACATTGGGCCAACATTGGACCATCATCGGGCCAACATTGGACCAACATTGGACCAACATCGGGCCAACATTGGACAACATTGGGCCAACATTGGACCAACATCGGGCCAACATTGGACCAACATCGGGCCAACATTGGACAACATTGGGCCAACATTGGACCATCATCGGGCCAACATTGGACCAACATTGGACCAACATCGGGCCAACATTGGACAACATTGGGCCAACATTGGACCAACATCGGGCCAACATTGGACCAACATCGGGCCAACATTGGACAACATTGGGCCAACATTGGACCATCATCGGGCCAACATTGGACAACATTGGGCCAACATTGGACCATCATCGGGCCAACATTGAACCATCATCGGGCCAACATTGGACAACATTGGGCCAACATTGGACCAACATCGGGCCAACATTGGACCAACATCGGGCCAACATTGGACCATCATCGGGCCAACATTGGACAACATTGGGCCAACATTGGACCATCATCGGGCCAACATTGGACAACATTGGGCCAACATTGGACCATCATCGGGCCAACATTGGACCAACATCGGGCCAACATTGAACCATCATCGGGCCAACATTGGACAACATTGGGCCAACATTGGACCATCATCGGGCCAACATTGGACAACATTGGGCCAACATTGGACCATCATCGGGCCAACATTGAACCATCATCGGGCCAACATTGGACAACATTGGGCCAACATTGGACCAACATCGGGCCAACATTGGACCATCATCGGGCCAACATTGGACAACATTGGGCCAACATTGGACCATCATCGGGCCAACATTGGACAACATTGGGCCAACATTGGACCATCATCGGGCCAACATTGAACCATCATCGGGCCAACATTGGACAACATTGGGCCAACATTGGACCAACATCGGGCCAACATTGGACCAACATCGGGCCAACATTGGACCATCATCGGGCCAACATTGGACAACATTGGGCCAACATTGGACCATCATCGGGCCAACATTGGGCCAACATTGGACCATCATCGGGCCAACATTGGACAACATTGGGCCAACATTGGACCATCATCGGGCCAACATTGGACAACATCGGGCCAACATTGGACCATCATCGGGCCAACATTGAACCATCATCGGGCCAACATTGGACAACATTGGGCCAACATTGGACCAACATCGGGCCAACATTGGACAACATTGGGCCAACATTGGACCATCATCGGGCCAACATTGGACAACATTGGGCCAACATTGGACCATCATCGGGCCAACATTGAACCATCATCGGGCCAACATTGGACAACATTGGGCCAACATTGGACCAACATCGGGCCAACATTGGACCAACATCGGGCCAACATTGGACCAACATCGGGCCAACATTGGACAACATTGGGCCAACATTGGACCATCATCGGGCCAACATTGGGCCGATGTAGCTTGTTATCGGGGTAAATGCAGCACCTCATCTGGAAATGGATCCATGTATTTTTGGACGGACTCCGAGCCTTATCATCTCATCATTACATCAACACTTTTGTATAGCTAGTTTGACAGGCCACCAAATACAGAGATTAGTAAATGTCTACTAAGAGGTCATAAAGCATACAATTCGATCTTCCTCTTATGCTCTGCAAAAATACAAGTCGTTAGAATAGAAGTCTTTGTCTGTTGATGAATAGGTCTTTGTCTCATCAATCATAAAATGAACACCTCCGATATCACCCAACTTTTTTAATTAGAATTTATGATAATGATTGAGGGGAAAATATAGTATAAAATACATTAGTCTTCCCATCCATTTATCTGCGTTTGGCAGATTCCATTATTCTATAAGCCTGTATTTAACATCAAAGTAAGACGTGATCACAAATAAGCCAAAAAAGTGTCAGATATTGGCATATGTGCATGGAGGTCCGTCATACCTCCATGATATGAGCAAGGTGTATATTATAACTTGTTGAATATATACTTTGCAAGGTCATCACTCACTTACCTATATAAGGTTACAAATTGCATTCCATTGTTGGTTACATGATTGATTGGTGAAAACTTTTACTTGCCCAGCATACACACCAATTACAATGACCTACCAATTTAATGTCTTATGCAGTCAGTAGAGATGGAGCTCTCGAAGACTGCAGGACTATACAATAATTGTTAGGCCAATGCTTTTTAAGACCATCAAGCTTTTAGCAGATGCTTAGAATCACTAGTATCTGATTCAAAGTAGTATCACCTTTGTACTTAGCTCTGCTAACTGAAGATTTAAGTTTCCGAATTAAGACCACTCATATATGCACTAACTGCTGTTTGTCTTCATCATAGTGTTCCATTTATTTTCTGTCATATGAACACCTGTAGACAAATGAGGATTCCAAGAATCATTCATCTTTATGCACTTCGCATTAATTTCCTACACCTTAAAAAAGATATATGGCACAATTTTTAATATAAAATGTACCCATTGACAGATCAAAATGTGCTCCCACTACTAAAGTATTAAAATGTGAGGCACATACATGCAAATGTCATTATGCCCTAAATCCTAATATCATTATTTAGCGTCTACCCACATAATGACTCCATGCTTTAATCTTATCACTAGTAAGTCAATATCAGCTTCCAAGGTTCTGCTAAGAATGTGACCATTTTCTCATTAGGAACACAACATTGTTTGCCCTACTATAGAAACTAGTGACAATCACATCTCAGTAACCCTAACCATTATTGTTACTGCACTGACATTTACGGGCAATAAGCTGTCCCGGCTGTGGTTAATAGCCCTGTTTCGCTGCATGGTGGCTGATGGACTTAGGTTCATGGTTGTAATTAGGTCAAGGTCACACGCAACGACAAACCTGACATAGATTCATATAGACTACCGAGTATGTCAGATTAAAGGCATATGTAATGATGAGATGATCTTTTGATCATTTATTTTGGGAAACTTCCGCCATGTTAGATGTTATTCTGAGGAAATATCATTTTAATGTTTTTCTTATACATGGCATGTATTACACGCAGACTCCCTGTCGAACCTATGTTGGATGGCTGTTTCATCCTTCGTCTCATTGCCATGGTCCCTACCTGTCTTAATTAGCCCATCAGGTGCAGAAATACAGGACGTAAAGCCCTAATCCCCCACCACCACCACTATTACATGCAGACAACATAATTCGCATTTATGTGTGATGAATATTTTAATGGTAAAAAAAAAACGAAGTTGATATGAAATAAACGATAGGGCTAAGATCACACGTGTAACTCTGAAAAGCAGGAACGGGTCTTATGCAAATGTGAAGAGACAAGACAGCAGCCTACATTTTGTGTATTTTTTCGTGGGATTCTATTTACACACAGTATTACAGTCTTCCTACCTATCTGAATCCTTTTTATACTGACAAATAATGTGTGCACACACAATTACTAACCTTGACAGGCTGTATTTTTATACAACCATAATTTTCATGCAGTTAGTGGAAAATTTCGGCCTCTTAAAAATTGTTAATGTTATCACTAAATGATTAAGACATCTGTGATAAAACCTAATTACTCATTTTCAAAGATGTGAAATGGTGATAGTTGGCTCTGATGCGTGTATACTATCCAGACAATATTTACAGGGTGCGGCCTAAAAACTTGCACTGGGCTTCTCCTCTTTCGGGATAGCTCTAGGTTACTCAAATGCTTTTGAGGTCTTTTAAAGTTTTGCCACATTTAGTCAGGGGTATAAGCAATTGGTCATTGTGATATTTTTGATCTTGTAATGTCAGACAATATGAGTGTCTGAATTATTGAGAGGGTGCATGCTGCAAGGCTTGTTCTGAGAGAAACATGTCACAGAAGTCAGAATTCTGTCTGGTTTCAGTTTTGATCCAGCAAGGTCATAAAATTAAAACAGAGATATGTAGTGGTATCCCAGAGGGACCTTTTGAATCTACAACTAATCTGAAAAAAATCACATGATTTTCAGGAAGATGGGCCAGTTAAAAGACAGAAAAGACAGAAATTTGATCAGAATCCAAAATTGCTTTTTTCACCTTAAAGGTGTCAATGGTCTACCTTCTTATTAAAAAATGAATCTATTTGTCCTATTTTTGGTGGCAAAGGTCAAAAAAGGTGTCTGTCACACATCTGTATGATCAGTGACATAATCTAATGTTTGTATTGCAAAGGCCGAGGTGAAAATGACCCGAAGGTGTGATAAGTGTGCATGTGCTATATTTAGATCCATATTATCAATAATTCTTGAGTAAACAAGAAAATATATTAATAAAGATAATTCAGGACTATAATTACTTTCGTTTGTATGATTGCAGCTGCATGTGGTGATTATCAATTGAGATAATAACAGAAGAGGTAGCAGTAGCTACTGGTGCAAGTTATTATGCCGCACCCTGTATGTAGAAAAATACCACAAAAAATTACAGGACTGCTGCCAGGCTAGGTATGGCGTGAAATTAGTCTGCCTATTAGATGGATTTCAATAGATGAATAAATAAATAAATAATTTTTGTAGTCACAGAAATACATACATGTATAATAATTTGGATATTTATAGCTTCAACTGGACTCAACTGGCAAAAGACAGCACCTGTCAAAATAAATCAAAATAGCTGTTCCCTGAAGCACAATGCACTGGCGAAATATCTCAACGATACTGTTCCTGATATCCAATTGGTTGGTCAAATGCAGCAACAACTCAATCAAATTATGAAAAAAATTTTGCAGAATGTGAAACTGTAAAAGAAAAAAAACTCCTTGTGCATAAACACAGTCAAACCAGAAAGCAGACAGAATCAGTCCCAGCTGAGGCCACAAATTAGGAAACATTTCTCATTCATAAAGGCATAAATCCCGCATTTTTATGTTGTCATAAAGAAATGGCTGTCATGCTGTCAAGTGCAATGTCAACAGTGCTAGGATCCTGACAACTGAGCAGCCCAGAGGTGAGTGGGGCACCATTTTTCAAATATAATACAAGTCAGATGACCTCAGCACCAATTAACTCCCATTTATGATTTCTTAATTTCCATAATATAATAGTATGGAATCCGATCTGTTAAATAACGATTTTTCTGTTGCATTTTGGCGTTGTCTCAATATCACTCGTTTTAAGCGTGATCAACTTAACAATAGTCAACCTCCAATGGCAGACGTAATGATAAGTTGATGAGGTGTGGCTGCAGCAACATGTCAGAAGTAAGCTCGTACCAAGATAGCATTTGACATTATTGACGTCGGCCCTATGTGTGCGACGTCTGAATGACATCGGGCCAACATTGAACCAACATCAGGCCAACATTGGACAATATCGGGCCAACATTGGGCCGATGTAGCTTGTTATCGGGGTAAATGCTGCACCTCATCTTGAAATGGATCCATGTATTTTTGGACAGACTCCGAGCCTTATCATCTCATCATTACATCAACACTTTTGTATAGCTAGTTTGACAGGCCACCAATTACAGAGATTAGTAAATGTCTACTAAGAGGTCATAAAGCATACAATTCGATCTTCCTCTTATGCTCTGCAAAAATACAAGTCGTTAGAATAGAAGTCTTTGTCTGTTGATGAATAGGTCTTTGTCTCATCAATCATAAAATGAACACCTCCGATATCACCCAACTTTTGAATTAGAATTTATGATAATGATTGAGGGGAAAATATAGTATAAAATACATTAGTCTTCCCATCCATTTATCTGCGTTTGGCAGATTCCATTATTCTATAAGCCTGTATTTAACATCAAAGTAAGACGTGATCACAAATAAGCCAAAAAAGTGTCAGATATTGGCATATGTGCATGGAGGTCCGTCATACCTCCATGATATGAGCAAGGTGTATATTATAACTTGTTGAATATATACTTTGCAAGGTCATCACTCACTTACCTATATAAGGTTACAAATTGCATTCCATTGTTGGTTACATGATTGATTGGTGAAAACTTTTACTTGCCCAGCATACACACCAATTACAATGACCTACCAATTTAATGTCTTATGCAGTCAGTAGAGATGGAGCTCTCGAAGACTGCAGGACTATACAATAATTGTTAGGCCAATGCTTTTTAAGACCATCAAGCTTTTAGCAGATGCTTAGAATCACTAGTATCTGATTCAAAGTAGTATCACCTTTGTACTTAGCTCTGCTAACTGAAGATTTAAGTTTCCGAATTAAGACCACTCATATATGCACTAACTGCTGTTTGTCTTCATCATAGTGTTCCATTTATTTTCTGTCATATGAACACCTGTAGACAAATGAGGATTCCAAGAATCATTCATCTTTATGCACTTCGCATTAATTTCCTACACCTTAAAAAAGATATATGGCACAATTTTTAATATAAAATGTACCCATTGACAGATCAAAATGTGCTCCCACTACTAAAGTATTAAAATGTGAGGCACATACATGCAAATGTCATTATGCCCTAAATCCTAATATCATTATTTAGCGTCTACCCACATAATGACTCCATGCTTTAATCTTATCACTAGTAAGTCAATATCAGCTTCCAAGGTTCTGCTAAGAATGTGACCATTTTCTCATTAGGAACACAACATTGTTTGCCCTACTATAGAAACTAGTGACAATCACATCTCAGTAACCCTAACCGTTATTGTTACTGCACTGACATTTACGGGCAATAAGCTGTCCCGGCTGTGGTTAATAGCCCTGTTTCGCTGCATGGTGGCTGATGGACTTAGGTTCATGGTTGTAATTAGGTCAAGGTCACACGCAACGACAAACCTGACATAGATTCATATAGACTACCGAGTATGTCAGATTAAAGGCATATGTAATGATGAGATGATCTTTTGATCATTTATTTTGGGAAACTTCCGCCATGTTAGATGTTATTCTGAGGAAATATCATTTTAATGTTTTTCTTATACATGGCATGTATTACACGCAGACTCCCTGTCGAACCTATGTTGGATGGCTGTTTCATCCTTCGTCTCATTGCCATGGTCCCTACCTGTCCTAATTAGCCCATCAGGTGCAGAAATACAGGACGTAAAGCCCTAATCCCCCACCACCACCACTATTACATGCAGACAACAGAATTCGCATTTATGTGTGATGAATATTTTAATGGTAAAAAAAAAACGAAATTGATATGAAATAAACGATAGGGCTAAGATCACACGTGTAACTCTGAAAAGCAGGAACGGGTCTTATGCAAATGTGAAGAGACAAGACAGCAGCCTACATTTTGTGTATTTTTTCGTGGGATTCTATTTACACACAGTATTACAGTCTTCCTACCTATCTGAATCCTTTTTATACTGACAAATAATGTGTGCACACACAATTACTAACCTTGACAGGCTGTATTTTTATACAACCATAATTTTCATGCAGTTAGTGGAAAATTTCGGCCTCTTAAAAATTGTTAATGTTATCACTAAATGATTAAGTCATCTGTGATAAAACCTAATTACTCATTTTCAAAGATGTGAAATGGTGATAGTTGGCACTGATGCGTGTATACTATCCAGACAATATTTACAGGGTGCGGCCTAAAAACTTGCACTGGGCTTCTCCTCTTTCGGGATAGCTCTAGGTTACTCAAATGCTTTTGAGGTCTTTTAAAGTTTTGCCACATTTAGTCAGGGGTATAAGCAATTGGTCATTGTGATATTTTTGATCTTGTAATGTCAGACAATATGAGTGTCTGAATTATCGAGAGGGTGCATGCTGCAAGGCTTGTTCTGAGAGAAACATGTCACAGAAGTCAGACTTCAGTCTGCTTGCAAGGTGTCTCTAGTTGCAGAAAAGTTTACAAATTAGAGATTTCCCAGTTAATACACCTCTGAAGCCACAGAAAATATAATATTTGCAGAGAATCCTCCTTCAGTGTATATTATGGTATTAGTTGATAAGAAGGTTGGTTTCAGTTTTGATCCAGCAAGGTCATAAAATTAAAACAGAGATATGTAGTGGTATCCCAGAGGGACCTTTTGAATCTACAACTAATCTGAAAATAATCACATGATTTTCAGGAAGATGGGCCAGTTAAAAGACAGAAAAGACAGAAATTTGATCAGAATCCAAAATTGCTTTTTTCACCTTAAAGGTGTCAATGGTCTACCTTCTTATTAAAAAATGAATCTATTTGTCCTATGTTTGGTGGCAAAGGTCAAAAAAGGTGTCTGTCACACATCTGTATGATCAGTGACATAATCTAAAGTTTGTATTGCAAAGGCCGAGGTGAAAATGACCCGAAGGTGTGATAAGTGTGCATGTGCTATATTTAGATCCATATTATCAATAATTCTTGAGTAAACAAGAAAATATATTAATAAAGATAATTCAGGACTATAATTACTTTCGTTTGTATGATTGCAGCTGCATGTGGTGATTATCAATTGAGATAATAACAGAAGAGGTAGCAGTAGCTGCTGGTGCAAGTTATTATGCCGCACCCTGTATGTAGAAAAATACCACAAAAAATTACAGGACTGCTGCCAGGCTAGGTATGGCGTGAAATTAGTCTGCCTATTAGATGGATTTCAATAGATGAATAAATAAATAAATAATTTTTGTAGTCACAGAAATACATACATGTATAATAATTTGGATATTTATAGCTTCAACTGGACTCAACTGGCAAAAGACAGCACCTGTCAAAATAAATCAAAATAGCTGTTCCCTGAAGCACAATGCACTGGCGAAATATCTCAACGATACTGTTCCTGATATCCAATTGGTTGGTCAAATGCAGCAACAACTCAATCAAATTATGAAAAAAATTTTGCAGAATGTGAAACTGTAAAAGAAAAAAAACTCCTTGTGCATAAACACAGTCAAACCAGAAAGCAGACAGAATCAGTCCCAGCTGAGGCCACAAATTAGGAAACATTTCTCATTCATAAAGGCATAAATCCCGCATTTTTATGTTGCCATAAAGAAATGGCTGTCATGCGGTCAAGTGCAATGTCAACAGTGCTAGGATCCTGACAACTGGGCAGCCCAGAGGTGAGTGGGGCACCATTTTTCAAATATAATACAAGTCAGAAGACCTCAGCACCAATTAACTCCCATGTATGATTTCTTAATTTCCATAATATATTAGTATGGAATCCGATCTGTTAAATAATGATTTTTTTTATTGTGTTGCATTTTAGCGTTGTCTCAATATCACTCGTTTTAAGCGTGATCAACTTAACACTAGTCAACCTCCAATGGCAGACGTAATGATAAGTTGATGAGGTGTTGCTACAACAACATGTCAGAAGTAAGCCCAGGAATCATGATGAATGGGGGCTTTTACTTACCCCAGCTTAGCCACCCAAAGCAGTTAACAATCTTTGCAACTGCCTGCAAGCAGCAGACATAAATAATATCTTGACAAGGAATAGAACACAGTACCAGCAGTGAAACTTGTTGAACCTCAGCCACTGAGCCACAGACAGCCTAACATTGAAACTAGACTCTTTAAGCCACCCACCTTGAGAAGTAGTCCTATTATTGCAAAAGTGTTTCTTTTGTAGTAATTAATGACCTCAGCACCAATTAACTCCCATGTAATTGGTCGTGATTAATTTTTAGAAAGTTTGGCTTCACTCCGACAATTTCACAGATAATTTAAACGCTGTGTGAAAATGATTTATTTCTAGAATTTGTTGGAATGAATTTGTGTGATTTGTGGCAAACGATCAGCGTGCTGTACAGTAATAAATTCCAGGACATCAGTTTCTTTTAATATAAAAATATGTATTCTTTACGTACAGAAATTGGGTCATAAACCCTTATATGGTTTTCTCATTAGGTCAATGTTGAAGAAGTGTATTAAGATCCGAAAATAATTATTTCCTTTTGAACTAAAGGTCAGGAAACCTTTACAGTGGACATTCCAGGGTCCACAGCCGTGGTCAATGCGGTCATTTCCGCTGTCTCAATGGGAAGTCCTGCCTTGCTGTAGTTATTCCGTAGGTGGTCAGATCAATCGTATGATGCCAATTATCAATCATATTATCAATCATATGATGCCAATTATCAATCATATGATGCCAATTATCGATCATGTTATGAATCATATAATGCCAATTATCAATCATCTTATCAATCATATGATGCCAATTATCAATAATTTTATCAATCATATGATGACATTTATCAATCATATGATGACAATTATCAATCATTTATCAACCATATGATGACAATTATCAATCATATGATGACAATTATCGATCATATTACCAATTATATGATTGCAAATAGCTTGGGAGAATTGTTGAAATGCAATATTTTACCTGTTGGTTTCATGTTTTAATTATTCTCTGTAAAAATAATGTGTATACTGTGCAATCTTGTTTCACAAGAAACTCACTATTGCAGTATACTTGCCATGATGTATTGACTATTAAAGAGCTATTTTTAGCATTATAGCTGTATTTTATGTTGCATTATGTACTTTACCTTCTTCTATAAGATCTTGAAAGGAACATCAAAATTTACTTATCTAGTAAAACTCATTAATATCGTTATCACCATTAATAGTGCAAGATATATAAGCATAGCTCCATGGCTTTCATTTTCCATTGTTCGTATTAATTATTCGGGTTTTGATGACACCCTTCATGAATATTCCAAGAGCTATGCCTCATAAATGGTTTATTTCTAATCAGTTTTCTTTTGATCATGAAGATGGTCTGCCTCATCAGTCATGCATATTGTCTTGAGTGGATGTAATCAAAGGAAAATACCAAATAGCTAAGGTGGTACAATCACAACAAAATGTTAGGGGTGCGATTTTTCCTGTACTTGAATGCTCATTTGATTAGCATATTTGGTGTTGAAAGTTGGTCCGTCTCTGGATGACTTTTCATAACCAGTCATTCACAATTACCGTACTAATTTGTTTCACACTAGGATATCACGTCGGCCCACGCCGTTTCGACATCTGGCCAACCTTATGCCGACCTTTGGCTCACCTAGTCTGCACTCTGTTCTTGGTTATAGATTGATTGTAAAGTATTAGGCACAAGCAAAGTTGACTTCTTTCCGGAAATAAAGTATTACTCATTTATTTTATTCATACGAAATGTCAATTTGATTCGGTGTAGTGCCTCACACAGGTTTCCTGAGCTGAGACAAATGTCAGTTTCCAACTGGAGAGTATATGGATAATGTTAGCATGACTTAGTATCTTTGTCATCATTACATCTGCCTCTATAAGCTAACTAACATTTAAGCCACTGAGACAGTAAACAAGAAGACAGGAACTAAAGAAGTAACACTTTTTGCAAAAAAAGGGTTTATCAAGTCTGCTTCTAGATCAGATGGTATGAACAACTGTAATATAAAGTAGACAAATATTTATTCCATGTCATGTTAAGTTATTAATGTTTTTCAATATCTTATTATAGCCAACATTGATACCAGTAGGCCCAATGTATAGTTTTCTCCTATTATTTGCCGCTTGAAACCTTTTATCTTACCGGATTTTACCCCTTGCCCTTTTAGGGGGTGTTAGTGGTTGTAACTATTGTTATTGTAAATGCTCTCAGGCAGTTACCCCAAAGGAATGCGGCCATTTTCTCATTAGAGGGTGTGACAGCATTTGTTTCATTCAGGGGTGTGGCCCAATAGCTCAGTGACCCAAACAATTGATATTACCCCATTGACATTTACAGCCAATAACCTGAGAGGGGGCTTTGTAAATTGCTCTTAGTACATTGCTGAGTTTAATACCTCCAGGAAATCAAGTTCTGGATGGTAATGAATGGTATACTGTGGCTTGAAAGTATGCCATTTGCAGATGGAATTGTACTGTAGGTACTTGCTAGATGATATAATGTCCAAAGTGCTGTCTAATAACCTAAGCCTAATAAAAGCATCCCACTCTTACAGGTACCTCACAACTAAAGTCATATCTTCGCTTGGATCTGCTGTCAAATTCTATATTGTGTCTATAATTCTGGCATTGCTTTTTATTATCATATGTGACCACATCAACTTGACCACTAACACATCCTCCAAATTTGCAGAATTTCTTCAAAATTGTATTGCTATGCTATACACATAATATATATGTATAACTGATTACTCAATATTTAAGAAAAAAAGCTAAAATAATAGCCACTGTATGGAAATCATACTTTTTGATATGACCGAATTTAGCCTCGAACTTGTTTGGAAATCATTCATTTTTATATGCTATGGAAATTACCTGAAAACACTATTCAAAATGCATTTGTTTATGCATACATAGAATGCCTTGGTCCTTGTAGGCTTTTCTGCAACACGTTTTGAGTGCATGCTTATGGAAGTATGCTTCAAACATGCCATACTTCATGTGTCTTCTTGCATTCAGAGTTGTGGAAGATACCGTATTTAGTTTCCGTCCAAAGAGGAGTTAAACTGAAAAACTGATTTGTCCTTCCAAATTAACAGTTGAATTGCACAAACTGGAATCTGATTACAATGTTGACAGTTGCAAGTGTATGTCAAAATTGTTTGGTCAAATGCCTCAACAATATGGTTGCCATGGTAACAGTGTTGTCAAGGTTTAAAGTTCCATCTGTATACTTGTGATTGGCCTGCCAATGCTTGTTGATGATAGAAAAAAGTTGGTTGAATGTTGGAAAACTCACTTGAGGAGAAACAGTTTTGGCTGAGCTAGAAACTGGACTTATGACAATCTTATGGAAGCTTTAAAATTAACACCATTTTGAAACTGCATTTATGTATAAGAGAGACAAAATACAATTTAATAAAAATAAAATAATAATAAATAAATAATAATAATAAAATAAATGAAAATAAAACTGCTCATTGATACATTAACTTATGTACAGTATCTTGCAAAAGTATTCATGGCCTAGTCGAATAAACACTGTTAAATTAATAGAAATCGAATTTCAGATCTTAACAAAATAAATGGGTTAACCACTTGACCTACTTGCTGCTGTCTACTTTACATACAATTTAATACAAATTTCGTTACTCTACCTTACGAACAAGGAATCAACTCTCCTAAATATTTCCACAAATGCTTGCATAAGCAATTAACATAACTCAACTACATGTTAGCATCAAAATGACTCAGCAAAATTGAAATTCCCCCACAGGTAATTGCTTTCTCAGACATAATTATTTTCCATGCTTAGTGATTATTTGATGCAGAATCACATGGTTCCAATATTGTAGGGATAATTACTGGATTCATTAATTGAGTGATTTATTATTCTCTACAAGTTTGATAGACAGCCTGTCATGGTTTTTGAGTTAAAATTCCTGCTTGAGAATGTATTTTGATTAAATTAAATGTCCCACCAAAATGGTAATTGTGCAACATTAACACTTTGTAGTATCTTTAGGTGTTAATTTTTCATTGATTGATTCACTTAGAAACTCTTGCCTTATCTAATTGTTTCTCTTTTCTTTTTTTTTTTTTGACAGAAACTGCATTATGAAGGAGTAAAAAGCGTCCAAGTTTTGTGGCCGTATTTTATTTTTTCATACAATGCATGGAAGAGAAATAGACAGAAAAATTGAAATCAACATTTTACTGCTGAATGCTTAGCATGAAAAGAAAATATGATAGATAAAATTTGGGAACATATTTTTAATCTTTTAATAAGTACCTTACTTTCCAGATGCACCTTACTCTCAATAAGTGCCTTCCTTTCAATAAATACCTTACTCTACACACGTCCTCAGAAACTATATAGTTCAAACTCTAAGACTCCCAGAGTATATATCTTCACACATGTGCTTGATTGTTATAGCCTTACCTTTAATTAAAATAGTTCTGCTGTGTCCAGTCAAATCTAAATGACCAAGCGTGAAATTGTTAAGGTTTCAGTCTTACACCTACAATATTCATAATGTTATTTTCCTGCTTCACCTCATCATGCAATGTTGCATTTGAAACTCTTGCTCTTGGAAATATAACACATAAGACCCCTACTTTCAAGACATTAAATAGATTTTACTGTGGTCATTCTTGTTTTGGGGTCAATGTCCTCTGTCACTATGGCCATTTCCTTTATCTCCATGGGAAGTCATATCTTTCCTTAACTTTCATATAGGTGGCCACACCTGTCATGGTATGCCAATTACAGGCAATGTTGCAAGTGCTAAAGTTTACCTTACAGCATAACATTTCAATTTGGAATGATGTATTTATTTGCTCAAATAAGTGGTTTTTTTTTTGCCTAAAAGTTTTCGCTGGCAGATAGATCAGGTCTCATGACTGACCCATTTGAAATATCATATCTTTCCTTAACTTTCATATAGGTGGCCACACCTGTCATGGTATGCCAATTACAGGCAATGTTGCAAGTGCTAAAGTTTACCTTTCGGCATAACGTTTCAATTTGGAATGATGTATTTATTTGCTCAAATAAGTTTTATTTTTCTTTGCCTAAAAGTTTTCGCTGGCAGATAGATCAGGTCTCATGACACACCGATTTGAAATATATTTAAAAGTAAAAGATGAAAAATGTTCTGTTGTCATATTGCAACACTGAAATTTAAGAAAATTCATAATATTGCAGGATTTTAGAAAGACTGAATATTTCCTTTTTTGACTGTTGAAATGCCAAAAGTGCACCGTTTCTGTGTACTTACCCTAATAATCTAATAATCTAACTTCAGAAATGTAGTTATGTATGTGAATTTAGCAATCTATGAACATAGTCTGGATAAAGACTGTTATTGATTGTTGATGGATTATATCTGCTACTCAGGCGTAAAATTGCCATAAATTATTATATTTCTTTATGTGACAGATTAGTCGAACAATGGAAATCGCTCCTAGTAACAGAATTAACCACATCGACTTAGAAAAGGTGTTTCATACCTCTTATTTTGATCTTGCCTGCAATGTTTTCCTACTAAACTGGAAATTTATGGCCAATATTAGGTTGATGTCTTTGACCACAATAGAAACAAACTATCAAAATGGCATTTGTGAATACAGAGGTCGTATTTTATGAACCATTTGCCCTCAATAAAGATCGAGAGGCCCCACAGTTTGACTGCACCTCGGCAAATGACCATCAAGCAGTGAACATGGTGAAGTGTTCTGCAAATACTGCTCAGTCGGTGATGAAAAGGGTATCTACAAAATGTGTGCTCACCCCATTCAAATCATTGCTGGTTTACGACATGCTGTCCTATTCACAAAAATGTTGCATTCTGATGTTGCCTTGTGAATGCAACTGTCAAATAGCACCTGTTTTTATGCTGAGTGACATGTTTCATACCTTTCTTGCAATGTAGGTTGTCTTGGACCAAGGTGAGTTAATGCTGTTTGTCTATCAGTATTTTTTGTTAGCTAAATAATTTTGTCCATCATAATTATGATATGAAATGCATTTTAGCAAAGTAACCAAACAGAGACTTTATCAGCATACAAGACCTGATGGTAGTGGCAGACTAAATGATAAGATGGTCAAACTTTTACTCCAAGCCATGCTGCAATTTAACCCTATGTCTAGGATCGTTCACTTGCATAACCATATTCACAAAATTCTAGACACAGCCAATTTGACAACTGCTTCTTATTGAGCAACATACTTTCTACTTAATTCTATGTGAGATGATTGAATTGTGACCGTTTTTTCATTGTGTATTTTCACGTCACCTAACAGTCCAAAGAACCAATTATAAAAATTTGCTAGTTTACCTAGTTAAACAAAATGATTGGTTAAACTACATAGGCGATTGGCTGAGTATAGCCTTATAAATAGTCTCTAAAAATTACAAGAGAAATTGATTCATATTTGTTTAGCTTAGGCAATTTTTTTTAATTGCCTGCTAATTCGACAAGTATTTCATACCATAAGACAGCCTATGGATATAAGAGAAATTGCTTAATTTACTTTAGATAAATGAACGAGCAAAAAGTGTACATAATTAGGTCGTTGCTGGGCTGTGAGGTGACGACACAGTGTTTATGGCTGTGCATGACATCAGGTGCTCTGTGATTTTCTAAACTTTTGCTCATCTGAAATACGACACTGACTTGTTACAAAAATATACTTATTTGCATATGTTGTTATTTTTTGGCACCTGGCATGGCAACAGGAACTAGTCTGAAATGGGTGCACATCTCTTTCTAGGTCACCTAGATATTATGAGTCAGGTTGGAAGATGAAAAACTGAAATCAGCTGGCAGGTGTCCTTTATTGTGTTCTAACCAAGCATAATAGCTTAAAATGAAGGGATGCGAGTTCGTTTATCAATAAATTCTGAGCTGGATGCTTCGTACTATGTTCTATCTGTTGAATTGGACATACTTTGAATAAGACTTTTGTTATGGTTTGGTTGAGCTATTGGTTTATCCAGCTAATCTTATGGCAAACAAGTTTACCTCATCCACAAAGCTTAGCATATTCAATAACATCGGTTAAATTTCTTTCTTAAGTACAGTATCATAATTAGGAAAGAGGGGATCATTGAACCTCCAGTTTGAATACACATGTGTCACAGACCTCTGGGGTTTACATGTTGGTATTATGGAACAGAAATATATAGTGCTTGGAAGTAAGGAAGCAATGAAAAACTGTCCACTGTAGGCTTTCGTAAATAAATGAACTTACTTGGCTAATAATAACTGTGTTATGTCCATAAGAATAATCATGATTTATCATCCTGTTCCCTGTATATATTAAATGCTGTGAACCACTCACCAGAAGTCACGCACAACTAAACCAGCCGCTTTTGACCTATGGTCATCGATTCAAATTTGCTGTATATTGTTCAGAAAAGCCAAAAACACAAAGATTGGGATAATACAGGCCCTTTGGGAAGAAATCTCGAGCAGTGAACATCGGCCTTTTTTTGTGCAATCCGCAATACATTTGTATGTGCATAGCAATACAAAAGTAGGACACCAACTCGCTGTCAAGCTAATTATTATAACTTATATGGCAAAGATTTGGTGTTCATGAATAATCTACCTGAGTGTCCTCATACTTTATTATTGACGAATGCCCTGTTATGGCATATCTCCCAAGAGATATCATGACAGGGTGGCCACACTGCCCAGGGTCCATTCAAAAATTGCCACTGGCTCGTGTCTTGTATTTTCATGTCTGAATGGTTCTGCAGTATCGATAAGATGAGCTTGCAGTCCACACCATGCTGACCAGTCTCATTGGTCTCATAGAGTATTAACCTAACTGGGGCCCTGATCACTGTTAGGTAAATTCTTGGAATGAGTTTCATTGTAGTCAGACAGTGATTGATTCATCATTTATCAATGTAAATGTTGTATTATGGCCAAATGATTATAACTCGTATTTTTAACTTGCAGTTTTTTTTTTACTTCATGTCACTTGATATGATGTGATAGTTGCGGTTTGAATATTCACTATTTTCTTAATTGCAACAATGATTAAGTGATGGAATTACATGTATCCTTACTTTAGTCATATTGCTTGATGGAACGCCCTTCGAATGGACGAGAGGTGATCAGTGCTTAAAATTCCCATCAACTTTTCCTCTGGTCAGTCTGAAAGCATGTTATACATAACCTTTCTGGCAGAAGTGCCACAAATTGATGGTTTTCCTGTCCACACCAAGCCCAGAAGCATCAGATAGATTGACAAAGGGCCAACTAGTCTGACAAATGGTCATGATAAGTCAACTTATTCAACTGATATACCATGTATCTCTTTTTTAAGTGTTTCACTGTCTACTGATTATGTATTGCGAAGTTTCCTTCTGAATATCCTACACACGCAATGCATGCAGCGTGTAATGCAGACTGTAAACACTACTTGACATTAATGCTTGGTGTATGTAATTGAAATTCAGCACATGTTTTATTTTGTCATGTGAAGCGAAGTCATGGGAACTCATCAAGGTTGGTCAAAATGGCAACCTGGTGCAATTATTGCAATGAAACTGAGAGTTGTAAGCCTAATGCCTCAATCTCAATGAAATAACAGGAATATCAGGTCAGTGTTATTGCTCTCTCTTAGTTTCATATTTATACCTGATTTTTACGGGAGATTGGCCATTGCTTTAAATGTAAATGCAAAAGATCTGTAAAGATACACTTAGGGAATTTCTGAAGAAATAGAGGTTAAATTTGGATTAGGGGTTCATATAATTTAGAATAGAAGTATTTTAATGACGTTATTGAACTGCAGATGGTGCAAATTTGATACTTACCCATTGTATGCTTTTTTCTTTTCTTTTTTTTCATAATTTTGTCGAACCTCCATTTGACTAAAATAAGAAGAAGGAATGCATACTTGTCAGTTGAACGTATGCCATAGAACATGTCAACCTCTGAAGCAGAATGAACGATTATGGGTATTATGAAGTTGACGTCCTTGATTACAAGCGAACATGCTATCAAAATAGAATTTGTGAATACAGAGGTCGTATTTTATGAACCATTTTCCCTCAATAAAGATCGAGAGGTCCCACAGTTTGAATGCACCTCGGCAAATGACCATCAAGCAGTGAAGTGTTCTGCAAACATTGCTCAGTTGGTGATGACTAGGGTATCTACAAAATGTGTGCTCACCCCATTCAAATCATTGCAGATTTACGATATACTGTACGATTCATCATGGACTTGTGTGCCTTTGCAAGATGGCACCTGTTCTTATGTGTTGTGTCAACCTCTGAGGGCTGTTCCTGGCATTGAGATGCTTTTTTGAAGTATTTAAACATTAGGAAATAAAGAATCCCTTATTCTAACTTTAATCTGCAACATACCTATCGTAAATTGGAAACAATTACCTATTGTTAAATGCTAATTAAGCTGCTGGTTTATTCAGATATTCAAGCTCATTCATCTTAGCACTTGTGCCATATAAAAAAAAAAATTGTCGATACGGATGCTTCATTTAAGCAAACCGAACATTTCTATTCTATTCTATTCTATTCTATTCTATTCTATTCGATTCTAATAAAGTTAAGTGCATATGACCTGATGAAAATATTTAGTTTTAACATGTGACATTACTTTCAACAGTTTTCAATTACTGACTTCACTGCTTGGTGTGTTATACAGTAAGTTTGAATAGTTTCTTCTCATGTCTGACTATTTAGAAGCAGCTTGCGTTTCAAAGGATCATTTAAAGAGCAAAGGAAGGCTGTTGGCTGGCAGATAAACTGAAACTTATTGCTCAGTATGTCTTGCTAAGCCATGAGACCTACTCCCAGAAACTTGGGTGTATTATTTCACAAAAGAAAAAAGTTCATACACATTAATCAGAACAACAGGAACAGATTCTGGGGGATTAGTTTTTTCCCTTGAAGATATAAAGTAAAGTTAACATTAAACTTCTTGCTATGCGGTGTACTTTTTTTAGTTCACTGTCCTAGAGTGCAATTAAAGCAAATAAGCACCAATTTATAACTTCAACACAAAAGATTAGCAATCCGTGACGTCACCAGATCTAGTGAGTTTTAGCCAAACTAGGCGGCAATAATGGCTGCTGTCATGGATAATCAAGGAAACATGAGTTCAATAATGCAGAAATCGATTAAAATTCGAAGAAATCAACCATATCTGAGTGCGAGACAATAAAACAGAGGTATGTCTAAACCTACAGCATGTATTTCGTGTGGCAAACGATTGTTAAAAGGCTAGTTTCCACACAAGTTGAAATTCCATATTTTTTTTATGTATTACGTTGTAACCCTGAGACTTGTAGCTAATGCATAGGTTTCCTGAGCTGAGACAAATGTCAGTTTCAAACTGGAGAGTATATGGATAATTTTTGCATGACTTAGTATCTTTGTCATCATCATATCTCTCTTTATAAGCTAACTAACATTTAAACCACTGAGACAGTAAAAAAGAAGAAAGAAAAAAAACAATAACATTTTTGGCATAAAAAGGGATTATCAAATCTGAAGACTGTGACATAAATATGCAAATATTTATTGCATGCCATGTGCATATCTTTTATATGTCCTAAATTATTATTTTAGTGCCAACTTTGATACCCAGTCGGCCCAATGTACAGTTTTCTCCTCCAGAACAATAAAAAGCTCAAAAACCCAATGGCATTATTTGTAGCTTGAAACCTTTTATCTCACCAGATTTTATCCCTTGCCCTTTTAGGAGGTGTTAGTGGGTGTAACTATTGTTATTGTAAATGCTCTCAGGCAGTTACCCCAAAGAAATGCAGCCATTTTTTCATTAGAGGGTGTGACAGCATTTGTTTCATTCAGGGGTGTGGCCAAATAGCTCAGTGACATTTACAGCCAATAACCTGAGCGGGGCCTTTGTGAATTGCTCTTAGTACATTGCTGAGTTTAATACCTCCAGGAAATCAAGTTCTGGATAGTTAATGAATGGTATACTGTGGTTTGAAAGTATGCCATTTGCAGATGGAATTTTACTGTAGGTACTTGCTTGATGATATCATGTCCAAAACACTGTCTACATCACATCAACTTGACCACTAATATATCCTCCAAATTTGCAGAATTTCTTCAAAATGGTATTGCTATGCTATACACATAATATATATGTATCACTGATTGCTCAATATTTAAGAAGAAAATTTGAAAGTAAAGCCACTTTATGAAAATCATTCTTTTTGATACAATGGAATTTAGCCTCGAACTTGTATGGAAATCTTTCTTTTTTATATACTGTAACAATGGAAATTACCTCAAAACACTATTCAAATGCATTTGCTTATGCATACACAAAATGCCTTGGTCCTTGTAGGCTTTTCTGCAACACGTTTTGAGTGCATGCTTATGGAAGTATGCTTCAAACATGCCATACTTCATATATCTTCTTGCATTCAGAGTTGTGGAAGATTCAGTATTTAGTTTCCCAGTCCCAAGAGGAGTAAAACTGTGAACTGATTTGTCCTTCCAAATTGACAGTTGAAGTGTACAAACTGGAATCTGATTACAATGTTGACAGTTGCAATGTTGAGCTAAAGTGGTATGTCAAAATTGGTTGGTCAAATGCCTCAACAATATGGTTGCCATGGTAACAGAGTTGTCAAGGTTTAAAGTTCCATCTGTATACTTGTGATTGGCCTGCCAATGCTTGCTGATGATTGAAAAAAGTTGGTTGAATGTTGGAAAACTCACTTGAGGAGAAACAGTATTGGCAGAGCTAGAAACTGTACTTGCGATAATGTTATGAAAGTTTTGAAGTTCACATCATTTTAAAATTGGCATTCAGGTATAAGAGAGACAAAATACAATTTAATATTTATATATAAAAATAAAATAATATTAAATAAATAATAATAATAAAAAATAAAACTGCTCATTGATACATTAACACTTTAACTAATGTACAGTATCTTGCAAAAGTATTCATGGCCTAGTTAAATGAATACAGTTCAATGAATGGAAATCGAATTTCAGGTCCTAACCAAATGAATGGCTTAACCCATACACCTACTTGCTGCTGTCTACTTTACCTCGAAAATAAAATTTAATACAGATTTCGTTACTCTATCTCACGAATAAGGAACCAAGTATCTTAAATTATTCCACAAAATGCTTGCACACACAATCAACATAACTCAACTAGTATGTGTAAGCATCAAAATAATTAACAACAGCTGTGCAAAGCTCACCAGACATAATTATTTTCATGCTTAGTGATTATTTGATGCAGAATCATATGGTTCCAATAATAATTAATGGATTCATTAATTGAGTGATTTGTTATTCTCTACAAGTTTGATTGACAGCCTTTCATGGTGTTTGAGTTAAAATTCCTGCCTGAGCATTTATTTTGAGTAAATATCCCACCAAAATGGTAATTGTGCAACATTAAGTGTTAATTTTTCATTGATTGATTCACTTAGAAACTCTTGCCTTATCTCAAAGGAGTAAAATAACGTCCAAGTTTTGTGGTCGTATTTAAATTTTTCATAAAACGCATTGAAGAGAAATGGACAGAAAAATTAAAATCAACATTTTACTGCTGAATGCTTGGTATAAAAAGAAAATATCATCAATACAATTTGGGAACACATTTTTAATCTTTTAATAAGTACCTTACTTTCCAGACGCACCTTACTCTCAATAAGTACCTTACTTTCAATAAGTACCTTACTCTACACACGTCCCCAGAAACTATAAAGTTCAGACTCTAAGACTCCCAGAGTATATATAGAATAAATCTTCACACATGTGCTTGATTGTTATAGCCTTACCTTTAATTAAAATAGTTCTGCTGTGTCCAGTCAAATCTAAATGACCAAGCGTGAAATTGTTAAGGTTTCAGTCTTACACCTACAATATTCATAATGTTATTTTCCTGCTTCACCTCATCATGCAATGTTGCGTTTGAAACTCTTGCTCTTGGAAATATAACACATAAGACCCCTACTTTCAAGACATTAAATAGATTTTACTGTGGCCATTCTTGTTCTGGGGTCAATGTCCTCTGTCACTATGGCCATTTCCTTTATCTCCATGGGAAGTCATATCTTTCCTTAACTTTCATATAGGTGGCCACACCTGTCATGGTATGCCAATTACAGGCAATGTTGCAAGTGCTAATGTTTACCTTTCGGCATAACGTTTCCATTTGGAATGATGTATTTATTTGCTCAAATAAGTTTTATTTTTCTTTGCCTAAAAGTTTTCGCTGGCAGATAGATCAGGTCTCATGACTGACCGATTTGAAATATATTTAAAAGTGAAAGATGAAAAATGTTCTGTTGTCATATTGCAGCACTGAAATTTAAGAAAATTCATAATATTTCCAGATTTTTGAAAGACAGAATATTTTCTTTTTTGACCGTTGAAATGCCAAAAGTGCACCGTTTCTGTGTAATTACCCTAATAATCTAATAATCTAACTTCAGAAATGTAGTTATGTATGTGAATTTAGCAATCTATGAACATAGTCTGGATAAAGACTGTTATTGATTGTTGATGGATTATGTCTGCTACTCAGACATAAAATCATCATAAATTATTTATGTGACAGATTAGTCAAATAACGAAAATCGCTTCTAGTAACAGAATTAACCACATTGACTTAGAAAAGGTGTTTCAGACCTCTTATTGTGATCTTGATGCAATGTTTTCCTACTAAACTGGAAATTTATGGCCAATATTAGGTTGATGTCCTTGACCACAATAGAAACAAACTATCAAAATGGCATTTGTGAATACAGAGGTCGTATTTTATGAACCATTTGCACTCAATAAAGATCGAGAGGTCCCACAGTTTGACTGCACCTCGGCAAATGACCATCAAGCAGTGAAGTGTTCTGCAAATATTGCTCAGTTGGTGATGACTAGGGCATCTACAAAATGTGTGCTCACCCCATTCAAATCATTGCAGGTTTACGATATCCTGTTCTATTCTCAAAAATATTGCATTCTGATGTTGCCTTGGTGAATGCTGCTGTCCAATAGCACCTGTTGTTATGTTATGTTATGTTTAGTGACATGCTTTATACCTTTCTTGCAATGCAGGTTGTCCTGGACCAATGTGAGTTATTACTAATCAGTCATATGAGTGTTAGATAAATAAGTTAAATAATGAATTCTACATTTATTTGGGATGTTGCATTTAGTTGTTAGTGAAATCAACTCAAATATATATATACATTTTTATTGACCTTCTTTCAGATTTTAAAATTTTTGGTAAAAATCTTAGATGACATACTGAAAAAAGCAACTGCATGCTAGTTTGCCTTTTAACATACCTCACATAGGCTTACATATTATAACCAAATGTCTCCTCTGCAGTCTGACATTTTCGGATCAGATTACATTTCAAAGGTTCTTATTCATAAGAAAGAAAGGCTGTTGACTGGCAGAGAGAGACTTATAGCCTTTACAGTTGTATATATTCCACAAATATA
Organism: Alitta virens; assembly: GCA_932294295.1. NCBI lineage: Eukaryota > Metazoa > Annelida > Polychaeta > Phyllodocida > Nereididae > Alitta > Alitta virens. The sequence goes on along the minus strand of OW028580.1, from coordinate 29,124,482 downwards.
GTCAAATGTTTCAATAAAGTTACCAGAGAACGAATATCAAACAAAATAAGCCAGGAATGCATCTAAAAATCACCAACAATTTTTTTTAACTCTTCTTGCCATGTAATATTTTGGGGGCATTCATTGGAATTGATCAAAACCAAAACTTGTTTTTCAGGGTTACACTTATATAGCTTCTATAGCTGTACATGTTTTCAATGTTTATGAACGCCTGTTTTCTTGTACTTTAAGTGCAAATAATATAGATGTGTTTGTAAATTTTAGTCACGATAACTATATGTCAATTGATCTGAATTATTTCTGGTACAATAAAGAAATAGAACTTCATCAGACTGAGCTTACATAGCCTGCTGATGGCAGACTAAATGATGGGATGATAAGCCTAGGAGTACACTTCATGTTACATATTTATATTTGCTTGCAAATAAATTATGCTTATTTGTCAATTTTGTCCACTATAATTAAACAGAGACGTTATCAGCGTACAAGACCTGCTGCTAGTGGCAGACTAAATGATGAGATGGTAAAACTTTTACTCCAAGCCACGCTGCAATTTAACCCTATGTCTAGGATCTTTCACTTGCATCACCATACACATAAATATCTAGACAAAGCCAATTGGACCCAGGATTTTTTTACTTTGAACTGGCCAATGCTGTAACCACTTATTGAGCAACATACGGTTTCTACTTTATTTACCGTGAGATGATTGAATTGTGACAGTCTTTTCATTATGTATTTTCATACTGTGTGCTGTCACCTACCAGCCCAGAAACCTCATTATGGACCTTTTTTGCTAGTTTACCTTGTTAAGCAAAATGTTTGGTTAAACTACATAGGCGATAGGCTGAGTATAGACTTATGAAATAGTCTCTTAAAAATACAAGAGAAAATAATTCATATTTGTTGAGTTTAGGCAATTATTCTTAAACTCAGCACATGAACTTCAAATTATTCTGTGATTTCATTGTTAGACCTTTAATACCATAAGCCAGCCTATAAACTATAAGAGAAATTGATTAATTTGCTTTAGATGAGTTATCGGGCAAAACATGTACATAAATTAGGTCGCTGCTGGGCTGTGAGGTGATGACACAGTGTTTATGGCTGTTCGTGACATCAGGTGCTGCGTGCTTTTCTCATGCACTTTTTCTCATCTGAAATATAAAACTGACTTGTTAAAAAATATACTTATTTGCACATTTTGTTATATTTGGCAATTGGCAGGAACTAGTCTGGAATGGGTGCTATGCGTCAGGTTGGAAGATGAAAAACTAAAATCAGCTGACAGGTGTCCTTTATTGTGTTCCAACCAAGCATCATAGCTTAACATGAAGGGATGCGAGTTTGTTTATGAATCAATTCTGAGCTGGATGCTTCATACTATGTTCTATCAGCTGTTGAATTGAACTATACTTTGAATAATACTTTTGCTATGCTTCATACACATATGGTTTGGTTGAGCTAGTGGTTTATCCAGCTAATCTTATGACACACAAGTTTACCTCATCCACAAAGTTTATCATATTCAAATAACATTGGTTACATTTCTTTCTTAAGTATAGTATTATAACAAGAAAAGAAGGGATCATTGAACCTCCTGTTTGAATACACATGTGTCACGCACCTTTGGGGTTTAAATGTTGGTATTATGGGATAGTGTTTGGAAGTAAGGAAGCAAAGAAAAAAAGTCCACTGCAGGCTTTCGTAAATGAATGAACTGACTTGGCTAATAATAACTGTGTTATGTTCATAAGAATAATCATGATATATCATCCTGTTTCCTGTATATATTAAACCAGAAGTCACGCACAACTAAACCAGCCACTTTTGACATCGATTCGAATTTGCTGTATATCATCATTCAGAAAATCCAGAAACACAAATATTGGGATAATACAGGCCTTTTATGAAGTAATCTCGAGCGGGTAACATCGACCTAGATTGACATAATAATTAAGATTGCGATAATACAGGCCTTTTGGGAAGAAATCTTCAGCTGTGAACATCGACCTTTTTGTGTGCGGTTCGCAAAACATTTGAATGTGCGTAGCGATATACAAGTAGGCCGCCAACTCGCTGTCAAGCAAATTATTAAAAGCATTATACTTGTAAACAGGTAATTGACCATAAACCATATCTCGATTTCTGCATACACTTGCATTGCATTCAATGAATAACTTATGAAAAATCCACCTGAGTGTCCTCATACTTTATTAGTGACGAATACCCAGTTATGGCATATCTCCCAAGAGATATTAAGCCTATTCATGAATGGACCAACCTACATGAAAATATTGTTATGATTTCCACTTATGACAGGGTGGCCACACTGCCCATGGTCCACTCAAAAATGCCACTGGCTTGTGTCTTGTATTTTCATGTCTCAATGGGTCAGCAGTATAGATAAGATGAGCTTGCAGTCCACACCATGTTGACCAGTCCCATTCAAATTTTTCCAAGTAAAAGTGAGGTTATAAAGAGTATTTTGTTGATCAGATTTGAAACCAAGACTTAAGAATAGCATTATGTGTAGTATTAGCCTTACTGAGGCCCTCCTGACAGTGATAGATTCATGATTTAACAGTGTAAATGTAATAATTTGGCTAAATGATTATTACTCATATTCTTAACTTGCAATATACTTCAACACTTTTTTTTTTACTTCATGTCACTTGATATGATGTTATAGTTTGAATATTTACTATTTTTCTCATTACAACAATGATTAAGGCAAGAGTACTATGTATCCATACTTACGTCATTCAAAGGGGGCAGCAGGGCTGCCCCCTTTGTATGCGACGTTCGTGGGAAGCAGTTGCAAACCCCACGTATCCGCTTTTACAACTAGGTCGGCGGCAAATTTGAAAACGTATGTTAAGTCAATGAGCACGAAAACACCCTGCGTGTGTGACGCGATTCAGCCTAGAGAAATGACTCTACACACTTGCCGTTTCGTCAGCTGCCATGCAACGTCTTTCTTCAGAGCTGTATAGTTTTTGGTAGCATTTCGTTGAGTGGAACTTGGTGCAAATCGCCGGTAAAAAGAAGCATTTTTCACGCTGTGCCTCTCCGATGAACAAGATGGCGAACTCCAACGGAAATAACCGAAGTTCGTTGTATGGCTTCGTGCATGTTCGGGCAAGAGGCCCCCGGCGGGGAATTCTTGCAGTGTCTCTGCGTTGATTGGTCGTTTGATTTTGAAAACCCACCGGGAGCCTCTTTCCTTACTTGAATGTATTCGCGCATGCGCAGTACATGTCAACACGGCTTTGTCGGTCAACGCTCACGTTGCAAGTTAAAGGTATGTTTTCAGTCGAATTTTGCAGTTTCGACAGTGTCTGCATACTGTTTCTGTTCAGAAATGAATTCTCTGACGTTCGACCTTTCATTTAATGTATAATTTGTGCAATTTGATCAAATTTTGACGAAGTTATGCACTGCGGTCGTCGTGGGTAGCAAGAGTTCGCTTTGATACTGTCAAATGTCAACGAACATCGTAACGCTTGTTCCTCGCAATATTTACAGGGCAAATAAATCTCTAATTACTGTTTCTCTCCAGAAACAAATTCTCTGACGTTCTGGCTTTCATTTAATGTATAATTTGTGAAGATTGATAAACTTTTGACGTCGTGGTGGTCGATTCAGGGAATGACCTAAAAGCGGGACTGACGGGCGGGACGGTCTAAAAGGCGGAACCAGTGTTGGCGAAGTTATGCGCTCTAACATTCGTCATGCTTACTGAACGTTTGCTTTGATAATGTCAACTGTCAAATGGTACGGACATCAAACATGTATACAAAGTCCTTCAGCCCCCTTTGTTGCACATCTTATGTGCTCTAGTATTCTGCTTGATGAAATGGCCTTCAAATGGATGAGAGGTGATTAGTGGTTGAAATTCCCATCAACTTCTTCTCTGGTTAGACATAACCTTTTTCGCAGAAACGCCACAAATGGATGGTTTTCCTATCCGCACCAGACCCACATACTTTCTTATGACCACCAGGCATCAGATAGATTGACCAAGGGCAAACTAGTCTGACAAATGGTCATGATAAGTCAACTTATTCAACTGATATACCTTGTATCTCTTTTTAAGTTTTTTACTATCTACTTGGAAATATTTGTGTATTTCGAAGTTTCCTTCTGAATATCCTACACGTGCAGACTGTAAACACAACCTGACATTAATGCTTGGTGTATGTCATTGAAATTCAGCACATGTTTTATTTTGTCATGTGAAGCGGAGTCAAGGGAACTCATCAACGTTGGTCAAAATGGCAACCTGGTGCCTGATTTTTACGGGAGAGTGGCCATTGCTTTAAATATAAATGGGAAAGATCTGTAAAGATACACTTAGGGAATTTCTGAAGAAATAGATTTTAAATTTGGATTCAAAGTTTCATATAATTTAGAATGAAAGTATTTTAATGACGTTATTGAACTGCAGATGGTGAAAATTTGATACTTACCCATTGTATGCTTTTTTTTTTTTTTATCATAATTTTGTTGAACCTCCATTTGACTAAAATAAGTAGATGGAATTCAAACCTGTCAGTTGAACTTATGCCATAGACCATGAATAAAACATGTCAACCTCTGAAGCAGAATGAACAATTATGGGTATTATGAAGTTGACGTCCTTGATCACAATCGAAACTAGCTATCAAAATGGCATTTGTGAATACAGAGGTCGTATTTTATGAACCATTTTCCCTCAATAAAGATCGAGAGGTCCCACAGTTTGGCTGCACCTCGACAAGCAGTGAAGTGTTCTGCAAATATTGCTCAGTCGGTGATGACTAGGGTATCTACAAAATGTGTGCTCACCCCATTCAAATCATTGCAGATTTACGATATCCTGTACGATTCATCATGGACTTGTGTTCCTTTGTAAGATGGCACCTGTTTTTATGTGTTGTGTCAACCTCTGAGGGCAGTTCCTGGCATTGAGATGCTTTCTTAAGGTATAGATATAGATAGATATGGAAAGTGCAGCCCTCTGCGACAAGTTCTTGCTGCTATCGAGGGTTGATTGATGAGGTGAGAGAGAGGAGTCCACCCATGTTACAAATTTACCCCATGGGTCGGGTCTTTTACTTGCCTCAGTGTTGACACCGAATACAAGGGACCGCCAATTCAACATCTCATCCGAACGACATCCAGCTGGGATGTTGCTCATGAAGGATGCCCGGGCCTTGGATTGAACCCGGGTTCTTCAGAGGAGCAGGCGAGCGTCTTACCACTGGACCGCCCAGCTGACCTATATAAACATTAGGAAGTAAATAATCCCATATTCTAACTTTAACCTGCAACATACTTCTCATAAATTGAAAACAATTACCTATTGTTCAGTGCCAATTAAACTGCTGGTTTATTGAGATATTCAAACTGATTCATTTTATATACTAAACAATTTATGACGACGTGGCATGCTTCAGTTAAGCAAACCGAACATCTCTTTTCTATTCTATTCTATTCAATTCTATTCTATTCTATGGGAGTTGAGTGCATATGACCTGATGAAAATATTTAGTTCTAACATGGAACATTACTTTCAACAGTTTTCAATTACTGACTTCACTGCTTGGTGTGTTATACAGTAAGTTTGAATAGCTCTTCTCATGTCCGACTATTTAGAAGCAGCTTGCGTTTCAAAGGATCATTTAAAGAGCAAAGGAAGGCTGTTGGCTGGCAGATAAACTGAAACTTATTGCTCAGTATGTCTTGCTAAGCCATGAGACCTACTCCCAGAAACTTGAGTGTATTATTTCACTGAAGAAAAAAGTTCATACACATTAATCAGAACAACAGGAACAGATTCTGCGGGCATTATTATTTTTCCTTCAAGATATAAAGTAAAGTTAACATTAAACTTCTTGCTATGTGGTGTACTTTATTTAGTTGTCACTGACATGTACCCTGATCCTGTTCCTTGGTGGCTCAACTCATTCTATTTGTAAAATAAAATGGGCTAAAGGAAGTTTTGTACTGTTTGTGCAGTTTATGCAAACATTCAAACTAAAACAATTTATATTGTCAGTCTATTGCGTAATAATATTTAATAATTGATGAGGTTTTTACTTGGTAATGTGTTGACATTACTGGTGCAATCAATGCTGTAATATTGTATAAATTGATGCAATTTTCCAAGTGTAACATTATCTACAATTTTTAGTTGCAGTTAGATACAACATATGGACGTCATTTACCAGATCATTTACATTTTGCATTGTATGGGCCTGGAGCTGCATTAAAATCTCATGTCACTGTTGTCCATGTGTACTTAAAATTAATTAGTAATGTCTGCCATTTATGCACTGTATTATGTAGCATAGCAATCCTTTGTTGCAATAACATCATCAATTTAATCTTCTCATTATAAGTGCATGGTCGCCTATAATAAATAGTTCATGCGTTAAATGTACTTTTTGTTCTTTTTCAGGTGAGTTTGTAGTTTGCTGTTGCTGTTTTGTCAGTGTGGACATCAGGTGGTGAGTGCGATTTTGTGTAATTAATTGAGTATGTTAAGTAGAGCTTATGGCGCTATCAGGTGTTTTTTGTTGTTGTTTTTCTGGGTAACAGCAGTGTGTAAAAAGTCTGTTATACTTAGCAATAGGGTAATTAATTGATATGGTAGCCGTATAATATTGATTACACATCTGGTCTAAAATCAAGGCCTTTTTCGTTCATTTAGCTCGAATCATTTCTGAAAACAACAGGTTTTTGTTCCTTTTTTTCTCGAATTAACCACAAAGTCTGGCTCGTTTTGAAACAGATGAGTTAGAGACCTTTTTTAAAGTTTAGACGCTGGCTTGTAATCAATAGAATACTGTGGTCGGAAATGGGTGTATATCACATTAAGGTCACCTGGAAATAATCCAGATTATTTTAGGCTTGAATAATACGAATAGGAAGAGAAATCTGATGTCTATTATTGCACTCCATTGAGGCATAATATAAAACCGATATATATCAGCTGGATGCCTTATATTTATACAGTGTTCTCATCTATTTCAGTTGTATCCATTACTTTATGTAAACCATCTAGCTTCCAGGATGTTGTCTTATGATGACAATTAAGTGTTAGGTAAATAAGTAATACCCCGTTATTGAGACTATTCTTGATTGAATAGTTCTAAAGACGAGGGTGCTGCGTTTGTTATGTGATTTTAATAAAGTTGTTTGCTATAGTTTTCACTGATATGATGAAATTATGAATATCAAACAAACGAAGTCACTGTAGGCCGCATGGTCAACCCATAGATACAGTTAGTTTCAAAATATGGTCCACTCCAGACAGCTGTAGCTACCTAATCCTGGCTGTAGCTTATAGTCGGCTAACACCTACCACCACTAAACGAATATAAACCTTCGTAAATGTAAGAAATCGATCTAATATATCACAAATACGTATGTGCAAAAAACATATATCTTTTCCTCAAAAAATGAGAAATATGTGTTTAACACTCAACTTATGCACCAGGTGCCGCGTGTACTTTTAGATCCGGCTTTGAGTAGCAAGCTAAAGCCATACAATTCCGTTTAGTAGCAGGTAGCGATGTACAACAGAAGCTATCTAGCTTAGTCTAGGTTTAATTTGACAAGGCGTTTTTAATGAAACTAACTGTATATTTCAACACACATTTCAATGAACAGTTGTAAAACTGATTTCTAATAATGGACTAATTGATTGAGTGGCCATTTCTGCAATTACCATGTTGATAGCCACAATATCCTCTTTGGGATGATGACCAGTCCATAACGTCCAACCCACATCAGGCTACATAATGACGTTGCTGTGTTTCCCACTTATGACATTGTGTCCTTTGGGTCCGTTTAGTGCCATGCTTTGGCCTTAGTGTCCTAAATATGCAAAATGCTGTAGACAATGATCCATTGGATGATGTGGTATGGGTGGACCCTGATTTGATGGCCATATTTTGCTGCTAATTTGATTTGCATGTATGATTGATTTTCCACATTACACCAATGATTGTAGGCAGGAGATATCATAGCCACCGAAAGGAAACATTATCTATATGTGTTCATAAAGGATAGACAGACTAGACAGACTAGACAGACAGTAAAAGGTTCTCATCAAATTCATTAATATCCACAACTATGTTTATACCAGCTGGGTGACTTAATGCATGGTTAAGGGCGTGTGCCAATTACATATTGCTATAATTTCTAATATATAATATGTATTGTTTTACATTTTGCAGCAAATGATGCTGTTGAATTTAATCCATTCTACTATGCCCATTTCAGTTCATCATAATGCTTTGGTTTTATCTTTATGAGAGTGAAGTCTAAAGAGCTCTGTAATTTGCTCCCAAAAGGCAACCTAGAGCAATTATTGCAATGAAACTGGGAGATGTAAAGTCTCCATGAAATTGCATGTAGATAATGGACCTGAGCTCTGACATGGAATATCAGATCAGTGTAATTGCCCCCTTTTGGTTTCATTTTGAGCCCTTGCTTTTTTATGGGCTCATAGTTGGTAATCTACATGTGGTGGAGATTTCAATATGACACCTGAGCATTAAGCCTGAATATGGGTAGTTGGAGTTTGGTGTAAAACTGAAATAATGGTGCTTTAGTAAAAGTTATGTTTGGAGAATGACAACTTCAACACAAGGTGCATAAGCTGATAAGTGATTGTTATGCCATTGATAACATATGGCACTTGCTGAATATCAAAGCCGAATACGTAGAATTTAGTTCAGCCAAATAAGAGCATTTAGCTCTGTACTGAATATCATATGCAGTGCATTTATTTACAATCAAGTGTGACTGTGGAATTAGAGTTATGAGCAAAGCGAGCCACTGTCAGTCTGTGTCAGAGCTTTGGAATCTAAATATACAAAGATAATCATAAAAAAACATCAGTTACACAGTCACACAGTCACACAGTCACACAAATTAAGAGGTGGCTAATTATGAGATATAGTCCAAACTTGTAATTTGAATATATAAATAGTTTAACATTTGTGCAAGTTATTGTCAATGTTAAAACTTTATTAGATAGCTCCCAAGGTGTTTGACCTAATCCATGCAAGCTGTCAGTGCACATGAGACTCATCAAATACATGTAAAACAAAGGTTCAATCTTTGTTGTTGCAGTTATATGGTGGTACAGGATAGATAAACCCATTTTTATGAGCTATCAATAGAACCAAACCCACTGTCAGTGGTGCTTTATGAGCCCATAACAGGTATGCAACACTAGTTTACGATCGCATGCTTGCTGTAAATAAAGGTATATATTACCAGCCAAAAGATGTTTGGTTTTTTCCCTCAGGGGTGTGAATTTTCTATGATGATATATATGGTCTCAGAACCTATCCTTGCTTGACACCTTTCATAGGTCCCAGGTGGGGCTTTGGTCTTCACTGCACACTGTCACTTAGGGTAGGTCTTCACTGGGTGCCAGAGAGAATAACAAGAAGTTATGGTTGGTGATGCAATTTTGGGTTGTCTGACGTAGTGGGAAAGAATGTGCAAAGCAATAACTACAGTTAGTTTTATGATATATGGTCGAAAATAGACAGCTGTAGCAACCTGTTCCTGGCTGTAGCTATAACTGGCTAAAGCTAGCTGCTTCTGTCTACTCCTAGCTTATAGTCGGCTACACTTACCACTACTGAATATAAAAACCTTGGTAAATGTAAGAAAATTATCTAATATATCATAAATATGTATGTACCGCCAGCTATAGCTTGACAGTTCGGTTTAGTGGCAGGTAGCATCGCATAACAGAAGTTGGATAGCTTCATCTACTAGGTTCAATTTGACAGGTAGTTTTTAATGAGATGTACAAGGAAAGTGTAGGTTAACTGAAAGGTAATACTACCCCAAATTAAACTTAAATATACAGTTAAATTTGTGTTAAAAATTGGTCAGACTGGTCGTTAAAGACAAGTGGGCGTTTAATAGAGAGGTAAACAAATATTATGTATTCTGGGAGAATTGGGAGTGGCCGTTCACATGAGATTGCTGTTAATAACAGGTGGTCGTTATGGCAGGTCTGATTGTATCAATTAATTCAAGTGTGTCTCTTATAGACAGCTTTTTAATCTTATACAGGATTATTTTTAAATCGTTGGTCACCTTGAATATTCAGATGTAACGTTTTGTCCAGCCTTGTGTTAGTTATTGTATTCTTTCTTTCTTTCTTGGCAAAACTCGTTTATTTTTGCCAAAATTATTGTTATTTATCCGATGCATGCAGTGTCTTGTGCCAAATGTTAGTTTTGTTTAGTGTTTGTCTCTAACAATGGCTTGGACTCCCACACATGGTAATCCATCATGGAAAAGCATGCTTCGAAACAATAGGCTAGCATATGAATATGGAGGCTATTATAAATGGAGTATGACTTAACTGAACTTTCTCTGTATGTCTTACTGGGCCTAATTTTAAGGTGGTATTAGCTTTGGGGTAAATTGAGATAATTGTAATACTGCTAATTTGATTCAAGTAACAGTGGTCTTAATTGTGAGGTATACCCTAATGGCCTATGGTGAGGTACTTGTATCACAATTACTTAGAAATAGTGGATTTTCACGGAATTTTCTTACAACAGAATACTGTAATTCTATTGGCTGAAAAAGTTCCCGCCCTTGGCTGTGATTGGCTGAAGCAAAGTGCATCCTAGCAACAGTATTTTTATCATTTTAATGTATGTTTGACATCTTATCGTTTGGTTGATATTTGTTATTTCCTTGAGAAAGTTATATTTATGGAATAGGTTAGTTATGATCTCCTATGTCTGAAAAGCATAATGAGTAATAAAAGGAGAAGAAAGAGTAATATCTTGCTGAATTCAGGGCTGCTCTGTGAAAAGACTCTATTGAGTATTAAGGGGTAAATGGAGATAATTGTAAAAGCTGGCGATAAGAATAAAAAGTCATCATGTAACTCAACCAAATACCAAGCATGATACATGTACAGTGTACAACATATATTTAGTTTAATCGTTAGTTTTTCTTCTTTTCTTTTTCTTTTATTCAACATCAAAGGCCCCACCAAAAACTGATTGGTGTACTCTTTTTAAATGAACCATCAAAAATATTCAACAAGAAAGAAAACCACCGAAAAACCAGACATTTACTGATGGAATGTTATGGTAGTTGGTTTGCTCTCAGCCTGCCTGCCTGCCTGCCTGCCTGCCTATGTAAATAAGGCACCCTATGATCCAGTCATTATGCCAGGTCTGTGTACAGGGCAAGACCTCTGTGACCCGTGGCTTCCTTTGGCGGCTGTTAGATAAGCCTGGAGCAGGGCTGGTCTGCAAATGGCTTACCTAGTTCTGTTTTGAGTCTCTTTTTTTTTCTTCTTGAGGAACTGCCACGATATTTAAATGAAAACGCTCTTCCAAAATCAATTTTTTATCAGTCCACAAAAAAATTCAGTTGCTGTGTTGTTTTCTTGTGATTTAGACTAGGGCATTTCAAGTATCAGGACATATTCTATTGTCGTCAATAAACAGGTTGATTTTGACTAAAGTAAGAGCTATTCTATTGTCAACACAGGATAGAATAGAATAAAATAGAATAGCACTGCGTGATAATATCTACTAGCAGCACTTTATGAACAATTGCTTATTAGTGTTTCGAAAAGTGCTTCTCCTCTCAGCTCTCTTGTGTGATTCAACAGATTGCCGTAAGGCGGCGTGCAGGTGCCAAATCTCCCTCTGGCGGATCACGTAGTAACTACCCATCTATCCATTGCAGCGTTTGCCAGTGATGGGCTTTTCTCGTGGTTCTATATCATCAAGCCGCAATATAGGTGTTCATAGCCTAATGAGCTTTGTTTCCTGATCTTCTTTATCAATTACCCATGGGAGCATCCTAGATAAGTGGATATTTATTGACAATAGTCAGCTCAACAACACAAACATTTATTCTGCCAAGACTAACCAGTTGAGCAATTATATCTGTCTTAGTTTGAAATATACAAGTTATGAAAATGTGGTTTTTTTTTTGGGGTTTAATAAATTTTGTGAATGTCTGGCTCAAATCTATAGAATGACTGCCATACTTTCTTCTGAGCAATCTAATATTGAATTTAACTCTAAATAGGAAATCAATTGAAAGGTGCTGCTGTATTCTTTAGACACTTGTGAATGAGGCTTTTTCAAATATTTAATTTAATTTAATTATTTGGGTGAGCTCTTGTGCATTTTCATTTCATCCAACGAGATTGTCTGCCATTGCAGTAATCTGCAAAGTGATTATGACATAGTTTAATTCATATCGTTAAATGGGTATACTGGTATTAATTTATTTAATAATTAAGTAGCAATGTTTAATACAAACAGATGTGACAAACTGAAAATTGTATTATTGTGTATGAATGTATGGAACTTTCAATTTCACATAACTATGCATTGCAACAACCAGGACATTGAAATTCTAAAGGAACCCCTTTCATGTTTTTGCCTTTTATTTCATCTTTTAATGTCGTTGAGGCAATTGCAATTTTGCAGCATGTAACATTCCCTTAACCCCGATTTTCTCTCCAGATTTCCCTTCTTGGCTAATTAGTTTGTTCCTTTGATCCGTGTTATTATTTTCTTTTGGTAAAAAAGCTTCTGCAATCTCTCTGCATCTTTTATTCGACTGCCAGCAGCAGCAGCAGCAGCAGAAGCAGCAATAGCAGCAGCAGCAGCATGGTTAATGACCCCATCTCATAATGCATCACTTCCCACTGTGACGTCACAATGGCGTGTTATTCTCGTCCAACTACAAATGATGTGCACAGTACAGTCTCTTTCATTAATTTACAGCTAGAAGCTATGGCGTTATATCAACACAGTCTGTTTAGACTGTTGTACGTAGTTCTAGTTTATTGTATGCCTTGTGATTCAGAACAATTATGAGTACAGTGCACAGTTGACACCCATGATAAGACCATCCACAAATGACTGAAGTATTCTTCTCTATCAAACATATAACTCAGAAACTTTTTAGCCCTGTTTGATCAGGGTATATTTTTGCAACCTTGGTCTTAAGACTGTAATGTCTCGATGTCCAACTAACCTGTAATCTCTTTATTGGAATGTACCTCTCTATTAGGACCACTTCACCATAATGGCTGTGCACATTATGGCGAGGTTTCACAGTGACTGAATTAACCAAATGTAAGGCTGCACTGAGTTACTACCACTTCCATGCAATGTTGACCTTCATTTTGGATATAAACCTACTGCAAAGACCTTCCATCCAGGGTGCTGCTGCCCTGAGGCAGCAAACAGACACCATCAACTTCCCCTTGGCTGTTTGCTAAAGTCAACAACCTTGATGTTCTGCCCATCCATCTTGGTGTTTTTCAATGATTCTTTTGAGCTATGAATTCTAGCCCTTGTTGCATAAACGTTGCTAAAGCTGCTCAAAGCCTTAGAGTGTATTATGAAAGCCTCCATAATAACATATTAAAAATTCATGCAACCATTAGCACTGGGGTTTGTTCTCAGAAGAAGAAGTGCTTTTTCTGGGCTTTTTTTAGCATCTAATTTATCCAGCCATAACTTGAAAGAAGGCTCTGTCAACCTCTATGAACAGTTCAGTTTGTTTGCCCCCTGGTGTGCCTCTGATCCTCTGTGCTACTATTTTGACACTCCAGTGTCAGTGGACAAAAGTGTATGGAAAACCGATGGCCCATAACAAGTGCCATCAATGTTAAGCATATCTTTACAGAAGCAGTTTGTTTAGCAGGCCATCCATCAATGTCTTGTGAGGTCTTTTTCGCTTCATTTCTTGTCCTCCCAGGACTCGCCAGTTTGGTGGAGAATTGAGGCCGTTCTGTCAAAGTGACTGATGTTGACGATGGCCACAGGAGGGGGAAATATGCCTGGAGGGGGGCACAAAAGGCATCAGTGCCCCCCTTAGACCTTCTCCTCATGGTCCTGTCTTTCCCCTCAGGGTGCAAGGGGTTATAACAAAGAAGGGCGTAGTGGTGATTAGGACGAAAGGGGAGTAACTCAGGGTGAATTGCTTGCCCTGTTACTATGCATGTTAAATCTTACATATTACAAGTCTGAATGATTCACTTCGCTTCTGTAGATGACACATTTGTCACTTCAGTATGTCTTTCATAACAATCTTAGAATGTATGCATTACTACTGATATTGTAGAAAATTTGCAAGTGTTCGTGTGGTGAATAACCAATTGCCAAAGTACTGCAATAATGCACCATGTCCAATTTTAGGTCGATGACAAAAATTACCACATGTATACGTTTCATCACATTTGCTCTATCACTCGTATCGTCCTACAGCAGATTTTCACAGAATTACTTGCCAATTTGAGCATCTGTGTTATGGACTTTGCAGTGTATCCTCCCTACTGCGTGTAACCAACTCTCAATATAATATAATAATAATTGTTCTGAACAGTGAGGTAATTTTAGAAATAGTTCATAACTAAAGCACACGAGATGTGGCTTTCTTTTGCACACTTAATATGTGTAAGCTAGTGAATCTATTAGGTGTAAATTAAAAAGATTTAATGATACTTGATAGAAATCAAAAGGCATCATCACCCATTTTTGAGGTCTGTGACGTCTTCACTTAGTTTGTTTACATATTGGATTTTTGATGGCATGAAAAATTAAGTACTATGTAAAGTTCAGTTATTTTATAGAGATAGCGAACCCAGCAAGGCTTTGGATGGTAGGCAATGTAATGTCTTGCTTACATTTCTCATGACGAAAGTCATGGGCTACAGTGATGTTGCCTAAAGAATGTAGCCACAATAATTTGTCTTTGAATTAGACTAACACAGTGGCGTTGTAGCTGCTAAATGTGCTATTTGTCGTGTAGTGTATTTTTCTTATACATTTTGCTTTTTTTCCTTGCTTTTTGTGGTTTTCCTTTACACTCACATTTTTGTGTTTTTCTTTACATGGAGTTTGTTGCCAGGAGTCCAGGAAAGCCCAAACTTTGTCAGTAAGTTCAGCAAACTGATGTAACAGTGTAACGGTTGACACTGGCTTGCAAACCTGAGTTGCATTGGCTAAGCAACACCAACCAAATGGAATAACTGTGTCACTTTACGTGGAATAGGTCTTTGGCGTGGAGGAAACTGCTACTGAATTCTAAGGATTTGCCAGAGATTTGTCACTGCCAGGAGTGGATAAGCTGGTAAAGACTCATTAGGCTTTTTGCATAACCACTGAGGAATTAACAGTCCCTTTTTGTCAGGCACATTTCGACACATTTTGGCTTTCTAGATTTGTCAGAGTTCTTGTGTTCATGGAGTCTTTTCCTTTAACCACGCCATCTTGGTGACACTAAATCTTCCTTGACAACTTTACAATGACAAAGGTTGTATCAGCATTTTTTTTTTTTTGCCCAATATTGACTGCCATTCCATGAACCATGCAGACAGTAAGAACAAACTACTTTCTCCAATTTAAGCACCATGACAGATAGGCTGTCATAGATGGTGCATGTACTAAAAATTGTAAATTAATATGCTATTGCATACGTATGCAATTAATGCTTTCAGTTAAATGCACCATTAATTGAGATTTTTTTTCTTGAATTTTGTATCAACGAAATCACACTAAAATTTGCTAAAAATCAATAAGCTACAACACAGTTGGCGCCATCATGTATTGCTAATAGAGAAAGTTTGTATTCCTCTAATTTTGTGCAAACTTTTACTATAAACACAACTATTTTATCTGGGACCATTCAAAGTTATGACTTCTCTTTGATGGACAACATTCCGGAAAAATTTCCACCACCTTTGAGGAAATTGATTTTGAATTTCTTGCTTTTATTATATGACCATTGACCTTGTGTATGTAGAGCTACATGATCAATTACCAAGTTGTCCAATTTAACAAATGACGTGGCCATCATCAAATGGGTCTTCACTTCGATTCTACTCCAAATACTGTCATGTATTATTTTATTATATATTTCTAGATATCCTTTCAAGTTTGACGAATTTCTCTGTGTTGTTTTAGATGCAGTTTGTTCTGGAGTAATGTAGACTGTTGTTGAAGATTTTTTGGCCACACACTGTTATCAAATCAGGAGGGCTCGCAGAATGAACAGCGGAGTTCTGGTGAGGAGGGGGTGATGTGACCCCCCTCATTCCCTGAGTTTCTCCTCTGAGTTTCTCCTATGAGTATTTGACTGAGTTTCTCAGTGTCCCCAGGGCCTTCAATAAGGCCTATTCAGCCTCTTCTGTATGATTAGGCCAGGCTATTGACATAGGGCCAAACTTGCAGGGTATGGTTGACCCTGGTTACAAAGGTGCCTTTCACTGAGGTGCCAGGCTTCAGCACATAGGCTTCTTGAGTGTCAGTGGCAGCTTGCCTTCGCTCCTTTGACCTCAAACAGGTTTTATTCCTGTGCATAAGAAGTTTCCTATGGCATATCTCTTACCATGATTCAACCAGGTCACCCGGGGCACTGCCCTTTTAATGTATATATAGTACTTTATCTTCGAACAACATCATCATCAACTACAGCAGCAGCAGCAACAGCAAGATATGTACAGTTGCACCATGCCACAAACACTACAACTGTAGTGGCTCGTGACAATGACATTGTCCATCTCAGTACTTTGAAACATAGTAGAATTTCATCAGATTGATTTAAAATACATCAATTTAAGATTTTGCTCCTTGTTTTTACAAGAAGTGTTACGTTACAGTGTAAGTAGTTACATGCAGGCATATGCTGTTATATATGCAGCTTTTGTTCTTACTGCACCATGCAGTTTGATTCTTGATGGTGTACATGCTGGTTTCATAATGGAAAGCGACCAATAACCTTGGAAATATTTTATATGAGCTTCCGTTGCGACAGCTTTTCTCTCTGTTAATATCTGCTCTTATAGTAAACATCTTTTTTTCTTCATTCCATTTTCCTTCCATCTAGTACCTCGGCTTTCTGTGGCTTCTATTGCCTTTCAATTTGGCCCATTTTCTATTGAGTGGCTGCATGGTATTGCTGTCATCCTTCCTCAATAATGATGCCTCAATTAAGCTGTTCGTGAAGGACCCTCTTTCCCCAGGCATTGAGGGGATCACATCCAAATGGAGAGACACAATTTCCATCTTCTGCTTCTGTGCTCCTGTTTGCTGTTATCAACATGGCACAGATGCGGTGACTTCGGTAGTTGATGTTATGGTCTCTGCGGGTAGTGTTGGAGTTGTGGATAATTAGGTCATTTAACGAGTGGTTGAATGATTGGGTGTTGATAGATAGACAGAGAGATAGATAGATGGAGAAATAAAGAGAGGGATGGATGGATAGTAAGTTACTTAACTGATTGATTGGTTGGTGTTGATTGATTGATTGATTAATTCATTCAAGTACATCTAAAACAAAGTTTAGATACTAGGGTCTCTGGCTCAAGGTAGTAATGGTGAAATATGGTAAATTTAATTTGAATTGAGCACAATTTTATATACATATATCATTCATACTGGTGAAGCTATTATGAAGTGGATACCTCTCTTTGCTTGTAATTGAGTGGGATGACTTGACTGGTATTAGAGGTGGTAGTACCAAGTTATTCATAATGTTCCAGTATGTAATATACTACATATGTATAAAAATGTACAGCAGCACATATGTCATTTCGATACATATTTATCCGTTGTTGATGTGCTTGAGAGAGCTATCCATCAGCAACCACAGTGTCTGCAACCGCATCTATCCATCCGTAAGTAATTCTCCCTACCGCAAAACTGCTTAGGCAGTTGTGGTGAATAATTCAAGTTTTAATTAATGTTTTGTAAGGCTAATTGAGAAGCTATTTGCTCTGCCTATTTTGATTGCATGAGTTCCCTTCTTGTATTGATATAATTGCTGAGCAGGTGCACTGCTGGATTAATCAAATTTGAATTATCTCCAAGGCATGGGAAGAGGTGGGGGTTTTACATTAAGATGAACTACAGCAGCCCAAAAAGAAATTGAATATGGACAGAGGCATGCCATTTTTGGGTCTACAACTTAATCACAGTTGGGTCTTTTGTGAGCTGTTGTGCAAAGTCCATGGTTGTTTTCAAAAGCATGAATGAAGCAATGTAGCTTCTATTGCAATTGATTGGGAGGTGCATGGATGTAATTGCAATTGGAATTCCTATAAAACTATCTGTCACTTGGGAGGCTTCTTTGAAAGTAGACCAATTAAGAGCAATGTATTGATGGCTCATGCATGATGCTTCTTTGCACTTAGTGCCATGCTGAAGCAAGTAAATTATTCAATCTGTTGTGTGGATCTCTGGACACCGTCATCCCATTATTATATCTGCCCCTGCAATTTAAGCTGTCACAGAACTTTAGTGGCATTAACACAATATCAACGGACATACACTTTCTTTTAGGATATATTCCACAATTGATTGGTTATCCATTACATTGCTTTGTTTTTTCGTATGAACTTATATAATGTAAACACAAATTTGTCACACATGGGAAAGCTGAAATAACAGTTGTAATAGTCGCAGGTGATAAGTTTGATCTATTTATACTCGAGTGTGACTTCTCTGTTAACTGGATGTGATAAATCATCCTGAATTTATGACGATAGTAGGTGACAGTGCAGATCCTAGTTTATTTTCGTCACGCTATTTGGTAAATCTGCACGTATTATCAGCTTGATAGATAGATAGATATAGATAGATATGGGATGTTCAGCCCTCTAAGGCAAGTTCTTGCCACTATTGAGGGTTGATTGATGAGGTGAGAGAGAGGAGGAGTCCACCCATGTTACAAATTTACCCCATGGGTGGAATCTTTTACTTGCCTCAGCACAGACACTGAGTACAAGGGACCGCCAATATAACGTCTCATCCGAACAACATCCAGCTGGGATGTTGCTCATGATGGGTACCCGGACCCGGGATTGAACCCAGGTCCATCAGAGCAACAGGCGAGCGTCTTACCACTAGACCACCCAACTGCCTTGATATTTACTGAGATTAATTAACCCTCCGCATTTATTGTGTGGTATATTTCAACCTGCCTTTTCAGCTAATAAACCATTTTATTGCATCCAGTTATATATTCGTGCATGGGTGTCATATCAGCCAGACTTATTATGATGACAAGACAGGCATAGACTGTAATGCCATGGATGGAGTTTTTTTCTTTTCTCAGCATAGACACTTGCATGTAGCACAAGGCACCACGATATGGATTACGAGAATAGAATAGAATATAATAGAATAGAATAGAATCTGACGAAATTTAGAGAAAAGTCTTGCTCTGTGCATATGCCTGGAATCAAACTTTCGTTTTTTATATCAAATATTTGAAAGCTCATTCACCTCATTCGTTAAATGCACCATTACTTCTGACATATCGAGCCACATATTTCTCTCATCTGTCATTTTTTTATAGTCAAGCCGCAAGCACTGTAACAAATTGCATGACAAGTGAGGAAGTTATTTTCATATATTTCCTTTTTTCAATGTTGAACTGAGCACTTCATAAACTGTCTACAAGGTAATCTTATCTTCAAGATGTCTCATTTCGTGAATGTCAATCTTTTTGACATGTCTTATTTATCATGATTGTTTAAAATACATCATGATTTCATGTTAGATATCTAAGCTAACATGAAATTCAATGGCAATTTCTTATATTATCGTATGTCTGCAACATGGCAATTACTTTTCTGTGGTGCTTATTTGTATTGAGAATTTACTTTATATCTTTCTATTGAAATACTTTTCTGTGCATTTCTTTGCTAGATTATCATGACAATTTGACATGAAAATTTACTTACGAGCATTTGTTTTTTGCATGTCAATATATCATGAATATTTGTCTAGATGAAGCTTTTCATATATCAGCTGCATATCAATACTTTTATATAATAGACATGATTTGCTGTCACAAGATATGCCTGTTTTTGCACCACATTATGGAAACAACATAACTCATCATATTTCTTCTAGGAATAAGCAAGATGCTTCACTAATTTACAAGAATTATAGGCGAGAAAAACGAGAAATAAGACTCTCAGAAGTGACAAAAAATCTCATAATATCTGTAAAAAAACTGCAGAAGATACAAATTGTCACAATGTTGCACATTCTTACTTGCAGTTTAATGGAAAAAGATCAAATAAAACAGAGAGATGTGATCTCCTCTCTTTGAACTTCACAGTGTTGCGCTGCTACATCAGCAGGTGATCCAGGGATGCTGTGTTGTTTCCATGGCAACCACCATGCTACAGGTGTGCTCTGGGTAATCTCGAGCAGGGCGAGATGTCAGGAGAGCAGTTGGTGACTTGAGATTTCGTGATAAGAGAGTGGTTGGAGAGGAGAGATGAGATGAGGGGGGAAATGAGAGATGGTGAGGTGATGAGGAATGGAAGTAGAGAAAGTGAGGGAGAGAGGATTAAAGACAGGTAAAAAGAAATGGGAGTAAAAACATAGGGTGCTGCAGCAAAACCCTCAGCGAATCCCACATAGCACGAAGGCATCATTATTTACATTGTAGACCAAAGTCAGGCAGTGGCAGCGGCCTTGACTTGCTTGTACCTTAGAGATTTGAAACCTCAATAACAAAACATTCCACCAGCTTTTGGGGAAACAGTCAGGCAACGATAGAAGCCTGATAACTTACAACTTTCAACCTGCTATGTTGCTGGATGTGTTAATCTAAATTTTACTAAGTCAAACTCTAGCCAGGCTGCGGTAGTGGTCATGACTATATAAGCTGCATCCACCACTCATGTGCTACAAGTATTTATTAAATATGATCTGTACTATACTATACTATACTATACTATACTATACTATACTATACTATACTATACTATACTATACTATTAAAACTGTTCAGTGTCCTATTTTTTGAACTCTTGAATTTCTTCATTTGTTTATTATATTCTGACAAGTGTGAAAATAATATAGGGTTCCCATGGGTCATTACAAAGTGTGATAAAGTCTTACTTTATTTTTGTAAAAATTAAGGCCCGTATTAAGTATAACTTTTGTCCACTAAGTCTTACATTGTCTTATTTTGATGCAAATGTACTTGGATATTAACATCCACATTTTTATATTCAGACGATTTGGTAAACATGAATGAATAGAAATTATTAACTTTCTTTAAATTCACAAAAACTGTGTTTATTTTATTGTTTAATAGCAATATCCAAATTTTTTTTGGATGATGAAATTACAAATATTGCTGTAAATTACTATATTAGTGGTATTATTTTTCATGTGCACATGGTATTATAATGTCTTACAAAGGTCTTACTTCTTATTAAATTAAACCTGCAGGAACACTGTATTAAAAGCAATCCATTCTGCTCAGAGCAAACATGTATAAAGTGTTGTATATCCTTTTCCTTCCAGTTAATTTTTTTGTTTCAAAGATTTACGCACAATTCAGTTTGCTAGAATTATCAACACAATAGCATGTTCTTTTAACTAATCTACAACTAAGTTTGTCATTTCTATGTCCAAAATAGTATATGGCAATGATCCTAAGGATAATATTTGAAATTCAGCAACAATTTTATGCCACATAAAGATGTGGGTTTGATTTCATACAAAATAAACCTTGTGGTTTGTATTTGTTTTTATTTAGATAAATAAAGTCTAAATACAAATAAATATGCTACTAATTATTATGAAATTGCTGATTATAAACAAAAACTGTTGACTGGGTTGAATACAGCAATACTATGTTGAAATATTTAGGAATTGTATGCAAATGAATGATACAACATTTATGGCTGTCATTGGAAAGTATGGGATGCTAAGGAATATGAAGGAAGCCACACACTTTTTAGCATTCTTTCCAGATTTTCCATTATTATGAAAAAAAAGGATGATTCAGAAACAAATGTCAAAATGTAGCTTAAAACGTGGAAGTACTTAATCTAGATATGTCATTGGCAAACTTTTACTGATGTAAGGAGTGTGTGAATTCTGCTCTGGAAACGGAATTTATTTTTATTTTAATTTTTTTCTCTAAATACAATAAAACACAGCTCAGGCATGTTAATGTGACTATCGAAATGCACAACTAAGCTATATAATATTTGGTGAGGGTTAGTGCATTAATGCTAGAGTTCTGCTCCAAGTGAAAATACTATGATTTAGATATTTTATGGATAAAATTTCATTCATGTTGGGTAAATAGTGTATTTGGTATGGAGGTTTGAAAAATGAAGAAGTTTCCCTATTTTTCAATAATTTTGAAACTTCTCTAGTATTTACGGCCATTAGACCTCCGTAAGGCACCACTGCACTGTTTTAGACATATCATGACAAAGTTTTATGCATGTAGGTGCAGTATTGTCAAAGTTGTGCTCCTAAAACAAATAAAAAAACAAATTTTTTTGCAAATTTTGTAAAACATAGCCAACATATGTCAACGTGACTACCAAAAGGCACCATTAGGCCATATATATGCAATTTCATTAGGATAAGTGCATTGGTGTTCTGCTCCGTAAACGAAAGTGTTACGCCTGCCTGCCCGTCGGATGGACATTGATGATAACAATAACCCTCTTCGAACTTTGTTTGCTGAGGTTTAAAAAAAACACAGCTTTAGAAGGGGTGTTTTAGATAGTCAACTCAACTAGATAATAGATAAGAAATAAATAAGGAGTAGCAACAGGAAAATGCATGAAAACAGAACAATGAAGGTAGTTGAGGATGAGAAACAGAGAAAAGCACATCATAGGGGAAAACAGAAAACGAACAATGAAGGTAGTTGAGGATGAGAAACAGAGAAAAGCACATCATAGGGGAAAACAGAAAACAAACAATGAAGGTAGTTGAGGATGAGAAACAGAGAAAAGCACATCATAGGGGAAAACAGAAAACAAACAATGAAGGTAGTTGAGGATGAGAAACAGAGAAAAGCACATCATAGGGGAAAACAGAAAACGAACAATGAAGGTAGTTGAGGATGAGAAACAGAGAAAAGCACATCATAGGGGAAAACAGAAAACGAACAATGAAGGTAGTTGAGGATGAGAAACAGAGAAAAGCACATTATAGGGTGAACAGAAAACGAGAATAGGTGAATAGGAATGGAAGGCAGACAGAGGCTGAAACAAGTGATTGAAGGGTAGTAATGGAAAAAAACACTCTGACATCTTTTGAAGAATTGAAATAGTGCAATATACTAAGTGTAATTATTGGCAGGCCCGTTCTAGCTTGAGCCCTTCTCAACTACCTGGGGAGTATACACCCAGTGTGGAGTCATTACAGCGCGCCTTCGGTCAAGCACTCTACAACTGCCATCACTTGGTTTGGTTTGAACCCATGACCATGCACGTACGAGTCCAGCACCTTATCCACTGGGCCATGGCACCCAACCTTAAGTGTAAGATTAGGGAAAGTCAATATAAGACCAAAAAACAACAACAATACATTCCAGTACAATACAATACAATACAACAGAACGTCCAGAAATTCCCTTGCCTGAATATGAATAATGCTGAATAAGGCTTACAGATTACACAATTAATATGGTCCATTTAGGTGCTTGAGATTCACCAATCCTCCCCTGAATACATGGCGGTTTGGAGATAATTGAACAATTCCATGGAGATTGCTCATTGATCTGAGTTCAGTTGACGATTACCAGAAAACTTAAACTGGAGTGCGAAATTCTAAATCTTATTTAAAGAGAGTTAATGATACCTCTGTTAATCATTTCCTACTAATTTTAGATCTGCACACTGGAAAACTCTATGTGAAGTGGATCATTAGCCAGTGCTAGTGTTTTTTACCCACTCTGTGCAAGTGTTTGTCGCCACTGGCCATTGGTCTGTTTGTATGATGTGAACATTTCTGTCTTTTAGCCATTGCATAAAGGCTAGCCATTCATACCACTGCAGCTCGGTTTTTTAGGTATGCACTATGCAGATTTTATCATATTACATAGGCATGTGACCTTAAAACCTTTGGTGCAATACAAATGGTAAAACTAAGACTTCACAGATTGCATGAATGCAAATTTATTTCGTCGATATATTGCAAACGCTTGCAATATGATCCCGTATAAAGAGAGATCCAAAATTCACGCGAAAGTTGTTCGGTTGAATTTATTGCTGTTCCCTCTATGGAAACATAATTCATTTCCAATCATTATTCTCCACTCTGTATTTTTGGATTTGATGTCATCAAAATGTGATTGTTAATTAACGGACACCAATTTAATTGTTGGGATGATGCCCTTCAAGCATTCGTCATTCAAGGAATCAGAGCGGCTGACAACTGGTTACTTCCCATTGCAATTGCCAGGTTTTTATTAATTTTTTGGTTTAAATCTCGTAAATGTTAAGATGAACTCTCTTTTCCTATCCAATAATTAGAATTTCCTGATATCATTTCAGCTCTGGCAATTGGTCACAAAAAGGTAAGTTTCAGACCAGTAGGGTTGGGATCATATTGAGTGTTTAATACTGGTTATTCACAGATCCAACAACAGAAAAAGGTTTGATTGCCACACAAAACAATTATACAGGATCAGTGTAGTTAAATTACATACACAGCATTTACAGCTATTGACACTGAACCTAATATTTATAATGTACTCTCTAGTATCTGTTGTTGAGTGTTTCTGTTGAATTTTTTACTGGTGATTCTGATAAAAAACCAAAGCAATCAGTCAATTCTATGAAGATTTATCCTGATGGTGATTACCTTGCACATGCCCAATCCCATCATTAAGTAATTCCTCGAGTGATTTAAGACCACTGAAGTACTTGAAAGTACTTTGATGTGTTCGTCAATGAATAGGGCATCATGGGACAATACATTTTTAGTAAAGTTTCACAATAGCATGTAAAGAATAAGAAAATGCTACAGGATGATAAAGCACTAATGGCACTTGGGAAATGGAGCGATCCCATACATCACAGATTTTCTGACCACCCAGCAACAATCCGTTATTTCGACACTTCATCTCTGGTCCATTCACAACTCAGCGGCTTATGGAGTTTGTGAAACAAATATGACTTGTTTATGGGTGTAAAATCAACGCTACATTAAGGTTCCTCTGCTAACACACTCCTTGTGTCCGTTAGCTTAAAAGCAACATTACTCATTCCGATATTATGCTTTGTTTGTAATTGTTCATAATTCAACTAATTGCTAACACCATTTGTCATTGCTCCCAATTACCTATCGCAAGATACGTTTGTTGTGTTTTTGACTGATATTTAGCAATATTCACAGTAGTGAATTTGTGTCATTTGACTAATTACACCTGAAGATTAAAGCCATTCTTTATTTGTCTTTGTGGAGGCAACAAAACAAATACAATATATGGTATTGAAATGTGACAGGGGTCATATTTATTGCATCAAAAATTCAAGTTACAAGGAAAAATGTTGGGTGACTGTCAGCAGTAGGCTGACAATTCATTTAAACAGTTATAGGATTATGGGAAACCCCTGCATTAGAATTACATAATAAAATGCGAGTGTGGCAGCAAATAAAACATAGCCAAAATCTGGGTCCTTATAAGCTATTATTATTTCCATATTAGCCAATTTTCACATCATACGGTTGTTACTTGTAGCGATCCCACACTATTTAAGCTAAATAGAGGTGATGGATCGTCATTGGATAATTATAACTTTTTATGGCTCACTTACAAATATGACCCTGTCAAAACAGCCTTAATGATGATTATTTTTGGCAACACATTTACTAAGTCAATGAACTGTTACTATTTATATTGGCAAGGAAATATAAAGCATATTGTATCAGGCCAATAGCATTTTTGGCACGTGCTCTCTATACTTGATATCTATCAGTGGGTTTATGTTAATTTGCCGATTGCTCACTCGTGGTTTGTCTATTCTAGCGCTATAAAGTCAATATGTATGGATGAAAGTATTCATATGTAGCTAGAAAATGGATTATTGTCTTGCACAAAAAAATAGAGAAAATATGACTATTGCTGGCAAATTATGCCACAATGTACTTATTTATATATAGTATTTATTGCACACCAAGCAAACATAGGTGTAATACAAATAAATAGACATACAGAAGTCATAATAAATTAGACACAGAATATTAGATAATCGAGATTAGAAATTAATAGTCTTTTAAATTTTCTCCAAACCTGTGCAGCTCAAGACTATTTTCTAGGCAGAGATATAATTCCTTTATCATCCCTACACGATGCATAACTGCTTCCGTCGTTGGTGGTATGACCCTGTTGGCCAAGAAAGCTACATTCTAGCTATTATTCCATTATGGAAGATACTCATATGACTGATAAACTTGAATTTTTGATTTGAGCTGTTTATCATTTGAGTGTACATCTTGTGGCATCTTTGATAAATTTGTTCCTGTACTGGTTTAGAGTCAATGAGCTCAGGCAACAGTGCAGACCTAGCTGTGAAGGGCAAATCAATTTATTAAGATATTGTAATTCAATAATTTTTGGTGCAATTGTTGAATAAATAGTTATTTGCTGATAGTATGGTTAATAGCAACTAAGTTAATGATTATTACTGGATTAATTTTGGGTGATGAAACATGAGTGCCGTTTAGTGTTAGCAGATATACCGAAGCAAAATATGTTAATAAGGTATATTTTTCAGAATAATTCTTTGATAACTTATAGAAATAGGTTGGGCTTCGAAGTTTATTTATGACACACATCAGTCAGTCGCACTTCTGCAACTGTTTCAATGATATGGACCGTGTAAAACCTTAAACATAATTGGAGGTGTAATCCTTGTATATATTCAACTGGACTGTACAAAGCTCCTCAAACATGTCTACAGTTAGTTTCATAAATACGGTTGATTCTAGACAGCTGTAGCTACCTATGCCTGGCCTTAGTTATAACTGACGAAAGCCTGCTGCTTCTGTCTACTTCTAGCTAATAGGCGGCTTACACCCACTAACACTGAAAAATAAAAACCTTGGTGAATGCAAGAACTTTAACCAGACTGGCTTTGGGTTGGCAGCTGTAGCCAGACAGTTCTTTTTAGTGGCAGGTAGCTTCATATAGCATAAGTTTTCTAGCTTTGTCTAGGTTAAATTTGACAAGCCATTTTTGATTAAACTAACTGTACATGTAGCCTACACAGACTAGCCCTGGAAGACTTTAGACTTGTTTAGCACCCGGCCTTCCTTAGAAAGGGCTGCGATTACAGTAATCTGCGAGTCCATACCCCTAAGAGAAAAACTCCATTAGAGCTAAAGCATTATGGGCCGAGCTTAACAAGTCTGCACTCTACTTTGGATACACTTAAAGCTCATCTTTTGCCACCTTAATATATGGTGTCTTAAGGCTGGCAACTGGCAAGTCTTTCAGTGGTTTTTCTCTCGGGAAGTGATGGAGTGTGATGACTATAATGCCACTGCGGAAAAATGTCAATCATGAGGCCTGCTAAATGAATTGCAAAGTGGATTGAGTTGAATAGACCCTGGCTTGATAAATGATGAGGAATGTTATCATGTCAGACTTTTTTAGACTCAAGAAGATAGTGAATGTTGTTTGCAGTCGCAGATGAAGGC
Source organism: Alitta virens (assembly GCA_932294295.1). Lineage (NCBI taxonomy): Eukaryota > Metazoa > Annelida > Polychaeta > Phyllodocida > Nereididae > Alitta > Alitta virens. Next base: position 29,096,979 of record OW028580.1, on the reverse strand, counting down.
AGTATATTGTAGCTAAAAATGATTGCGACGTAACAAGATACCCGAGTACAATCAACACTGCACGGCTTTTGTCTCTGTCAACACTGTCAATACTGAAGTTAAAGTGAAATACTAGCGCTGCTCTGAATGTCAATAACAGAATAGACAAACGCGTAAAGTTAAATTTTAAGATTCTCTGGTATAATTTGTTGCTTGTAATATGTCAAAGAGTAATGTAATTTTCATAAAATGTTCTCTATTAATTCGTAAGATTTGTATTTGTGCATCTCAAGCCATTTGAATTCTGTGCCATAAACATTCAGCATCTTGAAACACGTAATGTATTGTTGTCTTAATGGTTGCTTGATCCTGTCCAACTAAAGTACAGAGATGAATTAATTTATTAACCAGAACAGAAATTTTAATGCAAAGCTTATTGTTCAGACATCTCAATGTTAAATACAGAAATAAAGAGAGTGCAAATCAGTTTTTGATTCGCTGAAGCTCAGCGAGCTGGCGCAGATCATTACGATCGGTTGTGGTAGATATAATGATGAGTTGATGTATAGCCCACCATGTAGACAAAATGGACTTGGGCTGTCAGGAGGACTGCAGCTGAGCATTAGGGGGGTGAGATTGTAAAGGGAAGGGGTCAAATTCAGGGTGTTACAGGTCGGGGCGGGGCCCTAGCTCAGAGGTAGCGCTCTGGGCTTCTAACCGCTTGGTCCCGGGTTCGATTCCCGGTCAAGCCTAAGTTGGGATGGCTGTTTCATCCTTCGTCTCATTGCCATGGTCCCTACCTGTCCTAATTAGCCCAACTGGAGCAGAAATACAGGACGTAAAGCCCTAATCACACACACACAGGGTGTTACACGCCCTTTATGAGGTGTTTGCTCACATGGGTAGGTTATTAAATTGAACCGTTTGACCTTCATGTTTTGATTTGTGGCGAAGAAGTTGCTGAATAGAACACTTTTATTGCTATATCTACCCCGTTTTACAGCTTCGTGTTTGAGTAGTTACTTAGGTTGCGCACAAAGAACACATGCACTGTAACGAAAACATAAGTCACGTCACTAAAGGTAAATCATGGGAATTTCTGGTGCAACACGAAAAAAGCAGCATACACTGGAAGTGCAAAAAGCACTCTACCCAGTTTCTCAATACCTCTCACGCCAAATCACGGAAATACGAGAAGTCGCGAGAATGCATTAGGGATTTGTCAGAATGATTTAATGCGCATGCTCTATTGTAGCCAATGCAACCGCAGACCCTTTCTGTATATCTGCGCATTTCCTTTGATGACCTTAAGTAATGTGCTACAGACCAAATCGCATGACTTATGCATGACCTAGGCTCTCTTACTTCCTGAAACTTGCCGTAATGACATCATAAGCACATGCATGAGTAAGCGGGTCGCCCTGTGACAGACCGCTCATACAATACAGCTTCAACTTTGCCTTTTAAGCTACATGTGCTTGTATGAAGTTGCCACCATCAAAACCACTAATTTAAAGATCACTCAGGCTTTTTATCATTTCCATGGCTCCAAGCAAAATCCGAAATATGTCTTAGTGTCTTGTTGCTACTGGTATCAAGCTTATAGTCAGCTTATATGCCCGAGGCAGATGTAATGATGAGAGAATTGGAGTCCACACCATGTTAAACATTTACTTGCCTTACTATATATAGACATCGAGTAAGTGCTAATTTAACATCTCATGCGATTGACATCCAGCTGGGATGTAGCTCATGAAGAGTGCATGGACCTGGAATCGAAAATGTGACCTAAAGCAGAACTGGCCAATGTGGAATTGGTGGATGCCTTAACCATTAGGCCACCCATCTTTAAATAGTTGAGTTTATTATCCAGTTTATTCAAAATGTATTCATTCAATTCATAAAACATTTTTGAATAGTTGTATTTTTCATTCAATTTATTTAGTCCTTGGAACAATTACAATGTAATGTTTTTGGCAGGTAAATTACATTGGTTTATACAAATAAATTACCTAATTGTTGTATAAGGTAAAAAGAGTTGGCAATCTGTAGTCTGTTTCAGAGACTGTAAAGAACAGTGTAATGGAACAGAAGTTATGGAGACAATTTTATTAATCAGTATGAAAAAAGTATAGATTACTGTAAATGTAGAAATTGTGTTTAAAGCACTTCGTGTGACTTGTTGTTGGAAATAACCCAAAATGAATGACATGATTCCATCGTCACATGTCAATGTTTCATGTGTTTCCTTTACATATCTTTTAGTATTATATTTCAATACTATATTTGTATATGTTGCTAAATAAATACATCTATCTATATCTATCTATCTATATCTATATCTATCTATCTATCTATATCTACATGTTGTTGATATATATATATATATATATATATATATATATATACATATATATATATATAATCTTTAATCACACACATAAATGGTGTACTTGATATTATACAATGTAGAAAAAAAAATCAATTATTATTTACAATATAGTTGATTTAAATAGAAGAGCCTTAATTAATGCTCAATCATGTGGCTTTATTATATAATAAGTATCTTTAGCTTCATTAAGTCATAGCTGTTTTTTTATTCATCTCTCACCTGGTCATTCTACCAAAAACATCAAATGCGATAGAACAGCAGTCTTTTGCCAGCTGTCTATGTCCACAGCCCTCTCTTTTTGATTATCACGCCAATGGACGCTTTTAATCCGAGACCTACCAAACAATTTGGCCAGTTTCCATAATCAAGACTGGAGCCAAACTCAGTCCACTATTGCCGCAAGTCTAGCCTCTTTCAATGACTTTTCAACTTTAATCATCACAAGTGTCTAGTGTTTCAAGTTTATATCCATTAAAGTTAGACGTAGAAAAAAAACCAACGTTTGTTTTATTATTTAAATCCTCAGCCCTAATAAACGTCCCTGTTGTGAGTTTCTAAACGGAGCATGCATTAAGAGTTATGAATTTTGCAATATGATTATGTGGCGTTGTCTGAATGCATTTCAGAGCTCTTTCAGTAGAGGTTATTTTTTTCATCTCTTGTTCTGGCAATGCAAATCATTCTCATGCATGTAGATAGTTTTTGACAGATAGCAGTTTCAAGGTTTTGTTAGGCAGAGACGTAAAACATTGCCTATAAATTGCAATGAGAAAGTTAGTGCTATGATTTTGTATATCATTTCGTTTTATTGTTTCTACCTACAATAGCCAGTCGTAATGCATGTAACTCGTATGCTTGTTTTAGCCTTAGTTACTTCTATGTAGCACTAAGTATGTTAAGCTGCAAATTGCAATACATATTTGTTGAGCTAAAACCTTTATGAGCTGCCAAAAACAAAGAAGAAAAAAAAAACAAGATCTCCCGGAATAAAAAATAGAACCATCGACTTAAATTAAAAAAATTTACAACCGCATTATGAGACCAGAAACATATCGGTCTCCCGGATGACAACTTCATCAGCTCAACATTGGCCTGACAGCATCCCCTGACATGCAACTAATGTTGGAATAATGTTGACCAGATCTACCATGTTTTTTGGGCAGTTAATATCTGTTTCATCCGAATATTTATTTTATATAATAATAACCATAATTGTTATGAAATTTATAAAACGTTACTTATTATTAGAAAGAAATATTCCAGTGTGCTGTAGAGGCAATGGAAATTACTTAAAAACTTTTTTTTTAAAGGCGAGTCTTTCACAGTCTCTGAAATACATTAAAATGGCCAGTAATTTGGATTTCATGGGGTCCACAGCTTTGGCCAGGTGAGGCCTAGCTCCGTGGTAGCAAACTGGGCTTCCAACCACTAGGTCTCAGGTTCAGTTTCCGGTCGTGCCTAAGTTGGATGGCTGTTTCATCTATCACCTCATTGCCATGGTCCCTGCCTGTCCTAATTAGCCCATCAGGTGCAGAAATACAGGACATAAAGCCCTAATCCACCCACCACTCTGAGTGTACATGCCTGTTGGTGTAATTTTTGAAATCTTAGTTACAGCTGCATTCCTTTTGGCATTTAAGGGACCATAATGGCATCACAACCTCTATACATGCCATGGAAATAGGCAGAATATTTGCACCAAAGTGGAAAAACCCAGATGCATAAGTCATGCATTTAAGGGTCTGCGGCACATTGCTCCAGATCATCAAAAAGAAATTTGCTTCTATACACACAGATAAAGAGAAAATGCCTTTGGTTGCTATGGCCACCATGATTGCTTGCATGTGCATTAAGTCATTCAGACAATGCCTACCACAATACCCCATTCTCGGAATATCTCGACTGTAAGTTTTGGTACGAGAAGTGGTTCAGATGACTGATAATGTGCTTTTTGGCATTTTTCTACTTCACGTTCCTGTATTGTACCATCTACAATGACCTTTTTGACTAATTGTGTTGCATATGGTGATTGTGTTTGAAATGTGGGCCTGGTGTTGTTTCATGCATTATCTCAGTGCTATTGTAAGTTGGCCTGTGTATATGTGACCAGGTAGCAGCAAATGAAAGGATGAGATGATAAGTTCGCAAAAGGACACATTTTCCTGCTGTTGGGGTCTTTGGCTTGCTCCACTACCGGTACGGTAAAAGTTATTATAATAATGGCTTGTGCGGAGATTTGAATGAGTAATGATAATTGGAATGATTTAGATCGACCCAAGCTTTTGTTGGGTCTTTTCACTACCACTGCACATAGACTGACCTCGAATATCAACTGTGTTTCCATTATATGTACCTTTGTATAACATAATTCACTTTAAAGACCTTACAAATTGCAAAACAAACGTTAGCATAACAGATATATTCATTTGGTATTAAGAGTTACTATGAGATATTTTACTAGCACTACCAATGGTTACAGTATTAACAGGGTGAGCATGGCTGTTTTGGATGGAATTATAACCAAACTCCAAAAGTACATTCCTTATTTTGCGTTTATTTCATACTTTATCATCTTGCCCTCTTTTTACTGGGACACAAGCCATCAGTGTAAGAAAATATAGATTAATGATTTCAATTCCAAAATGCTACCACGTGAATTATTGTCTAAGTTGCGTTGAAAGCGCGGAGCTTTTAATGTGCATCAAATGAATTTCACGCAAAGAAAGGTCATTCCTCATTGGAATTTTTCCCATCATATTTGAATATATCGTGGCCTGGGCTACATACCTGTCATTTACATTATTAAGGCTATCAGTAGGGTTGTTTGTGAGGTTCTACTGAATACATCAAAATACTTGCTATTTAGCCAGTTGTTTTATTATATAATGAGGTGATCTTAACCCTGATATGGTCATTCTTCATGAGTTAGATGGGTGGAGGTCTAGCTCAGTGGTAGCGTGCTGGGCTTCCAACCACGGGGTCTTGCCTTTGAGGAGTCTCCTTTCATCCTTGACCTTTCATTCATTCATCTTTCTTCTTTTCTTTTTTATTATTATTATCATTATTTCTTTTTTTAAATTATTATTATTTTTATTTCTATTTAAAGTTAGATTTACCTATATGTGTGGTATGTATGGTGTATGCGATGAAAAATAAATAATTCTGTCTGTCTTGTGTTCAATTCCCAGTCGAGCCAAAATAAAGTTGGATGGTTGTTTCTTCCTTCATCTCATTGCCATGGTTACTGCCAGTCCTAATTAGCCTAACAGGTGCAGAAATACAGGACGTAAAGCCCTAATCCATCCACCACCATCATGATTTATATCTCAGCTGGTGTGCTGCTGGGGTAAGTAAAAGACCCCACCCATGAAGTAAGTGTGTCTTATCTTTGCATTACATCTGCCTCTGATTAGAGCTTTAGGTCCTGTATTTCTGCACCTGATGGGCTAATTAGCTGATTAGGACAGGCAGGGACCATGGCAATGAGATGAGGGATGAAACAGCCATCCAACTTAGGCTCGACAATTGAACCCAGGACCCAGTGGTTGGAAGCCCAGCGCGCTACCACTGAGCTAAGCCCCCACCCCTAACAAAATGCATGGCTATAGATGATCAAACTACAGTGCGCCCTCCATTAGGCCTTATTGTCCTACCTGAATACAGGGCTGATAATCTGGACATAATTCTGCCCTTTGGTACATGTGACACTTCAAGGGTAGGCAAAGGATTTCCCAAAACATGTATTAAATGACAAAGCTGATGATGTTATGCCCCAAGGGAAATCTGGTCGAACAGCAAAAAGGAGGATTTATTTGCTAATCCATTTGCTTTGTTGTAATGCACCTTTTCTGGAACAAGTTTCAGGATAAAAACATTGTATGTCAAGAAAAACATTAACCCTGTAGACCAGGTAGTGGTGCAATATCTAGATGCAATGTATTGTACTGTACTGTAGTAATAGAAGGACCACCATTGGTGCATTAATTCATTTGAGAATGTTATATACCCAAGATAATATACTGTTAAATGTCCTAGCTTATGGTGTTGAAAAAAGGTACATCAATTCTTAGGTAGTCTGAGGCTAGGTGCCAGGTAAAATTACAATGAAAGCAATACTTAATTCTGAAAAATATGTGTTCTTAGTGGTAGGGTCGTCCTCAAGGTAAGGTGCCATCAAATATTTTTGTGATGGAGATCTGACTTGGAGACAAAATTGTTAATACATAAATGACAGCCAGACTGACATTTGTACAGTAATGAGCTTTGTGAAAGGTTTGCCCCGGCCAGTAACCATGTCCTATGATGTTTGTTTGTTTGTTTGTTTGTATGGTTATTTACCAGAAGAAGCATATATTCTTATCGAGCTGGTACAAATTAAAGATAGATAATTTACAACAATACATTATGAAATTGAGGGAATAATTACATGTGTATTACACTGATATATTGTAATTATGATGAAACGGAGTTGAATAAAGTAAGTTTTATGCTATAAAGTGGTAGTTAAAAGCAAAATTTTGATAATTTGGAATAATATCTGGAAATATTAAAAAAATTCGATTGTTGATAATAATAATTTAATTTATTTTGATAAGATAATTCTTTATCGTTCTACTACATGTCTTTAATGAAACTTTCCCTACTTCAAAATGTGATGGCAGTTGTGAAATAATTTCACTCCATTTTTTGCCTTGTTCTGTTCTTACTCTGGGCAATTTTAATTTCATTCTATTTCTTGTATTTGGATAATTGTTATATGCTAATTCTTGGAAATAGTTTTTATATATGTGTAATATATATTATGCAATAACGTTAGTAGGTCTATTAATGATGCTATTACTGCATATACATATATAGCATTATCTGATACATATTTGATGTTCAGAAATATGTGATGACTCAATATTAAATTTTGAACCTGCCTTATACATGAAGTAAATATATCTCTATTCTATTATTCCAATGTTACTGACCTGAAAGTTGATAATATGTCAGCTTACAAAATTACTTCACAATTAGGCAACCTTGTGGTAAACTAACTACTTGAAAATAGAATGACCTTACATGTGCTAGTAATACAGAAATATCTCAATCATACAGAGATATTTCAATCATACAGAAATATTTCAATCATACAGAGATATTTTAATCATACAGAGATATTTCAATCATACAGAGATATTTCAATCATACAGTCTGAGAGATATTTCAATGATACAGAGATATTTCAATGATACAGAGATATTTCAATGATACAGAGATATTTTAATCATACAGAGATATTTTAATCATGCAGAGATATTTCAATGATACAGAGATATTTCAATGATACAGAGATATTTCAATCATACGGAGATATTTCAATCATAGGGAGATATTATAATCATTAATCATACAGAGATATTTTAATCATATAGAGATATTTCAATGATACAGAGATATTTCAATCATACGGAGATATTTCAATCATACAGAAATATTTTAATCATACAGAGATATTTCAATGATACAGAGATATTTCAATCATACAGAGATATTTCAATCATACAGAGATATTCCAATGATACAGAGATATTTCAATCATACAGAGATATTTCAATCATACAGAGATATTTGAATGATACAGAAATATTTTAATCATACAGAGATATTTCAACGATACAGAGATATTTCAATCATACGGTGATATTTCAATCATACAGAGATATTTCAATCATACAGAGATATTTCAATGATACACAGATATTTCAATGATACAGAGATATTTCAATGATACAGAGATATTTCAATGATACAGAGATATTTCAATCATACAGAGATATTTCAATCATACGGAGATATTTCAATCCATACAGAGATATTTCAATCCATACAGAGATATTTCTATCATACAGAGATATTTCAATCATACGGAGATATTTCAATCACACAGAGCTATTTCAATCATACAGAAATATTTCAATCATACTTCCTTGATATGTAGCTGTCACAAACAATCTCTTCGTTCTTGCAATAATTTCATAAAGTAACGCGAAAGGCTATTCTGCTACACTTAACTTTGTACTTTTGCCTGTTTCCATCCAATTATTGTTTGCCTAGCTTCCTAGTCTTAACCCATCTAATTAACATAATTATTTTCTCTTAATGAATGTCTTTCATTTGTACAGTGACTTCTATTCTTTAGGGTCCTCAATAAATGTCTTGTTTTCTTGGGCTTCATCCATCATTTTTTTCCCTCAATCTTTTCATGGAGACAGTAATTACTTGTGAAGATGACAATGTTGTAGAAAATCACCAACGAGAACTACAGGAATACTATGCATTCAATGCTGAATCTAGATCGGTCGAACATCCTATATATTGATATTGGAACTTCTGTTATACCTGAAAGGGACTAAGCCTTAATGAAAATCCTTTGTCTACTGCCAGCGATGAAAGAATGGTGATTACTTTTATCCTGTATGTAGCAATACGTACGCTTACCCAGGAGTATTTATCTTTTTTTGCGGTTGAAAATTCCGTGAACAACGTAATAACGAATGCATGTATACTCTGTTTCTGTGAACTGGATTGTGCATATTTTTTATCAACATTTTGAATCTGTTATGAGTGCTACAGCGGCCCTTTCACTTAATGGTTGGTAGTCTTCAAAGCCAAAAATTTGTCACCTATTTAGCGGCCTTACACTTGACATATTTCCTCAGAAGAATTTTAGTCCCCACATTCTGTCACTTCCTGAGAAAAGAACTGCTGAAAGACTTGCCATTCGCCAACCTTAAGACACCATATATTAAGGTGGCAAAAGATGAGCTTTCAGTGTATCCAAAGTAGAGTGCAGACTTGTTAAGCTCGGCCCATAATGCTTTAGCTCTAATGGGGTTTTTCTCTTAGGGGTATGGACTCGCAGATTACTGTAATCGCAGCCATCCCTATGGATGGCTCAGTGCAATGCTTTTGAGTATTTTTTTTTATTGACATGCAGTTTAGGCATTATGGCTGACAAATTGTATGCTCCATTTCAGCCAGCAATATAATATTGATGGCCACCCGAAATGTACACTTTTGACTGACCCTCTACATATTTTCACATACTTTATTCTAGACTCAGTCATTACCTGTCACAGATATTGCCTTGTCTTTTATAATAAATGGCACATAGATCTTGGTTATGATGGGAAACACAAACTTGTAACTGTCAGGTGAACGATGAACATGATAAAAACTAGCCCTCGTTGGTCTAAATGTGCCTTCAGGTTACATTCTTTCTCTTCTCTTTTTTGCTTGTTAATTTGCACACCAATAATTCTCAGGAAACAATAGCCTCTGAACAAGTGGATAATTGCATTGTAGATTAGGATTAATTGCATATAAATCAATTAATCTTGAGCAATTGACAAGTTCATTGACGTTTATTGCCCCACAAGTCTCTTTGCAAATGAGGCTGTCTTATCTTAGAGTGGAACATGACTCTGACAATACATTACTCATTTAGCTGAAATTGAACAAGAGAATTGTATTTTTATGATTATTTTCAAATGATGAATGTGCTGGGGGTATGTCTTTGGGCTTCATCAATAAATGAAAGGTGTCTTTTGTTGCCACTGCCTTATTCGGTCATTGATGGTCCTTCCAAATGTTGAAGTTTGAATTAATGGCATCTTTGTAATATATGCCAATGCATCAGACTATTTGTGTCTGAAAAAAAACAAAAAAAAACAACACATTGGACCTAGCTTTGCAGTATATACATATATATTGTCAACTCAATAAGATATGGGGTCCCCCCCCCGGCCCCGGACATAAATATGTACTCGATTATCTAAGAAATACAATAGATAATCAGAAAAAAAGGAGAAATAACTTGATATATGTGCTTTATTTCTTAAACACTGTACTAGGAACTGAGTTTAGCTGTAAAACCTATACCAAATTATTTGGTTTTTTAAAACACCATTATGACAACAAAAAACACGTTGTGATAGCTAATTGGGAGCAATGACAAATGGTGTTAGCAATTACTTGAATTATGAACAATTACAAACAAAGCATAATATCAGAATGAGTAATGTTGCTTTTAAGCTAACGGACACAAGGAGTGTCTTAGCTGAGGAACCTTAATGTAGCGTTGATTTTACACCCATAAACAAGTCATATTTGTTTTGCAAACTCCATAAGCCGCTGAGTTGTGAATGGACCAGAGATGAAGTGTCGAAATAACGGATTGTTGTTGGGTGGTCAGAAAGTCTGTGATGTATGGGATCGCTCCATTTCCCAAGTGCCATTAGTGCTTTATCATCCAGTAGTTTTACAATGCTACAAACATTGCTGTGAAAGTTCAAATAGTTACAATCGTTTGTTGATTCCAGCAAAGGCTGATTTGGTCCAGACTCCAGAACTGTAGATATATTTTAGATGAATTGGTTTTAGCAGCGTTTTTACCTTGCACCAATATTGAAGAATATTTGATCCGATGGAGAACAAGACTCAAGACCGTTTATTTGTCTTATATTTGACAGATATACATATATAGAACATGATAATACAGACAACCCACAAAAACAAGATCACAACAGACCAGGAGGATAGCCCTAAGGTCCTACCCATCTAGCATTTATTTTGATTTCAGTCAACGGAAATGCATTTGTAAGGGCCATCCAGGGATATTATTGTTGGCTTCATTGCAATAATTTCTAATGTATCATTTGCCTGACTTATAATCAATATGACAAGGTCAAAATTAACTGTCAAGTCTTGAGAGATATGTGGTAAAATTATGAACTTTACTGCATTAGTACTGTTAATGTAAACCTTATTCACGATACCCAAATAAACAGTCTGTTACTAATTACTTTGAGAACACTTCATGCTGAGAACGATAAGCTATGATAAAAGTAAAATCCATAAATAAAATGCTATTGACAAAATTGAGAGACATGAAACTTTGGAGGACGACATATTCTGCACAATTAAGGGAATGTCGGTTAAAAGAACTAATAATTTTTAGATTGAAATTCAGTTGCAAAAAATAGTTGTGACAATTGCAATGTACATACGGTTATGTAGAATTATGTCTGGGATTCATATTACTCTGGTAACTGGTGTTAGTATGAGTTGTACTAGTAAAGTATAGTTGTTTACACAATATAAATTAATGGCAGTTTTGATTAGCTGCTATTTATTACGTCTATTTCAAGTATAAAGATATATGTATAAGTATATACATCTCTGACGACTAGATGTCGACTAGTCGTACGAGATGGTAAATTGGCCGTGCCTTGTATATAGTCGTTGTTAATATGTAACGTGAGTTGCAAGCCAAGCCTTACTTCATCACTTCATCATTACATCTGCCTCTTGAAGCTGTTCATATAACCTGACTTAGCTTCAGATAAATAGTCAATGCAATACAATACAGTATTTTCCTGATAATATGAATTTATGTATGCTTGGAATCATACTCGAATTAATAAGTTGAATATTGAATAGTGTGATGAAAATATTATAACTGGCCTGGCACTATTGGTAGGCACTCTTGATTTTTGTCTTCTTGGGAATTTGGAAGGCCTCAGTACAAAGACGCCATTCAATCCAACCTAGTATCTTACTCAGGATTGGAGAGGATTCAAGAATTAACACTAACCACTAGGCCATCTTTCTGTCACTCTCTGCAAATGTACTAAGGGTTATCTTGTCATACAATATCCATAATGTCAATGCCAACTCCTGCTAAATAAAATTAAGAATTTCACACTTGAGCTGTAGTTTTCTGGTAATCGTCAACTGAACTCAGATCAATGAGCAATCTCCATGGAATTGTTCAATTATCTCCAAACCGCCATGTATTCAGGGGAGGATTGGTGAATCTCAAGCACCTAAATGAACCGTATTAATATTTACAGAGCTCTCTGGGGGAGGAGAGAATCCAAAGAGGATTTGTTTCATGAAATATTAAAAAATGTGTATTGGTCTTCTAATTCGGATTGTCTACTTTGAAACTCTTGTAGTGCTTCTCTCAGAATGTTGAACTGAAGCGGTTTTAGGATTGATGGACTACTTACGGCGCATGATGGTCAGACCATCTAAATAGCAGATGGTGTGGCAAATTGGGAATTTATACTGTACCGGTTACTTGGAAGATCTTGTGTTAAAATCCAGTTATATAGGCCCAATATTAAGGGGAAATTTTTTTGCATCGGACATGAAATTATTTGGTGCAGTGTGCTTGGTACTTTTGGTATTTATGCTAAGGCAAGTGGAAAAGCCCACTCATGAGGTTATGTGTAACAATGGTGAGACTGTTAGACAGCTCAATGCATTGAAATAAGGTCAGTAGAATGTAGCCAAAGTTTTCTTTATTTTAATGATGAGTTTTCATTATAAAGATGATGAAGGAGTTCTATCCCTCATTTCTAATCTCAATCAACATTCTATAAAAACGTCTGTTGGTGATTAACAAAGGTGTTTCTTGGTTCAATTTGATTGACTGGTTGAAAGCTTAATTTCTCTGCGAGATTTATTGTCACAAATTTCTGGCTTTTGGCAGTTGCCTTTTGTCCCCAACTAAATATTCCCAGCCATAGATTGAATGCTTCGTGTGTAAAGATGTCAAGCATCTGACATTTTTGAGAGTTAGGATTTCATTTAATCTGTTTGATGTCCTCCAAGAATCGTCTTATATTTCATAAAGAAAAGGAATCCCTTTGAAAACATTGCAATTGGAGTTCTTCAGAAACTGAAGGTTGAGAATATTGATTGGTGACAGGAAACGTCCCTGTGTCACCCCTTTCACTGTACGTATAGTATTTTGAATAGTGTAGGTCATACAGCGTACCCTTGTGGTTTAACAAAGGCATTTACAAGAGAACCTCGTCTTAAGACCACCTCACCATTAAGACTACCTCAAAAGTAAGACCACCAATTTCTAGACACAACTAAACAATTGCCAGTACAGTATATCTTTTCAATCACTTTTAAGACCAAACCGCCATTAAAGTTAGATAAAATTCCAACTCGAGGTGGTCTTTTTTTCGCTAGATTTTATAGCAAAACTGAAATGCAGACATAATACATGAACCACTGAAAACAAGATCAGACATTAAATTTAATTCGACAATACAAATACTAGAGGGACAGAAAACGCATTTAAACATGCAAATAGTCACATTCGCCAATCTATCATGATCATATTTTTGTGCACCACTTAGAGGAAATGTAGTTGTGCCTTGAAGACAAATATGGTTTTGCGTCAAATTATTCAAATTCTTGAGACCATCCATCATATTTAGGGAGCTCTGAGTTTCTTTTGTTGAGTGAATATTCTTCAGGGAAAACAAGCAATGCTCCCTCAAATAAAAGATTAATGTTCTATGTGAAATTATTTGAAAATATCTGTTGAAGGATATTTAGGATATGGTGCCATCCTTGCTTAGTGTTAATAGCATGTTGCATGGTATTTTCATGATATTAATATTATTTTAACCTGTGATGTATGCGTATATAATTTGTCAGAAATTTAATTTTTGATTTTGCAATTCCTATTTACTGTCACGTGTGTTGGTATGTTCAGTAATAATTTTATTAAAATACTGCTCCCAGGCATATTGATTTTTTTCCAGTTTATAAACATTCAAATATAAACAAGAAACAGTTGAATGAATAGACATTCAGCAAATCAGGAATGAAATTAGTTAGTCTGGCAATACACAATATTATATCCATTGATGAACATACACAAAATTGGTCAGCCAGTCAGTCAGTCAGTCAGTCAGCACGCCAGCAAGCCCGCCTGTCAATCACTGTCAGCCAGGCAGCCAGTCAGTCAGTCGATCAGTCAGTCAGCACGTCAGTCAGTCAATCAGTCAGTCAGTCAATAACTAAGTCAGCTAGTCAGCTAGTCAGTCAATCGATCAGTCAGTCCGTCAGTCAGTTGGTCAGTCAGTCAGCACGTCAGTCAGCAAGCCAGCCGGTCAATCACTCAGTCAGCCAGGCAGCCATTCGATCAGTCAGCCAGTTACATGGTCAATCACTCAGTCAGTCAGTCAATCACTCAGTCAAATAGTCAGTCAGTCAGTCAGTCGATCAGTCAGTCAGTTAGTCAGTTAATCAGCCAGTCACAGGTCTGAGTCGTTAGTTGGTGTTAGTCTAATTTACTACGATTGGAGGTTTTAATTTTGAGGTTTTTAAATGTTAGAATGTTTTAAAGGTGAATTTAGACTGTATAGTGTTTCAGTTTTGGACACTTCGGCCATACATTTCATTGTGATTGAGGAGTACGCCTTTGTATTGCACTATGTCAATTTGACACACACGCTGTGCTTCGTTCATTTCCACATATTTCACTAGCAAATGAAATGAATTTTCATCAGAAAGTGACGTTAATTAATGGCATTCATTTTATCGATGACAGAAATGTAGTGGATGCTTAAGACATTTAAGACATACATGCATACTGCATAGTCAGAAATTGTCTTCAGCTTCATGTTGTTATGCCAAGAGGCAGTTGATTTGCAATTTCACTTTTGGTTGTTGTTTTGGTTAATTGGTGTGTTGGTTGTTTGGTTTGAGTGTTGAATGGTAGGATTGGTAATTTAATGTATAAGTTGGTTGGTAGGTTTTTGACATCTCATCAGTACATTTGCCAACAGTTAAAGCATATATATAGTCCCTTCAGTAATGTAATATTATTGCCATTCTTTGATGGTCGTTTGGGAAAGAAAGATGCTATTTTTTAATCTTATTTATTAATATAGTCTATGTAACTTCTTTGAAATTATAAATACATGTTTACATATATATATGTACACTCTACTGTCAGACTGATTTCTCAATTTCCAGAAAGATACCCACTGCCTAAATGCAGGACTTAAAGACTAAAATCTAGATTTATACCCATCTTGTCCGTTTAACTTCCAATAATTTTGTCTTTTAATTCTAATGCTTTTATGGCTTTATCTTTATTGTTTACATATTTCGCATACATACATTCTAGTCTTACTTATATTATTTTACATATTTACTCAATTTATTCATAGTTCAATTCATTTGTCGCAAATACAAATAACACTATTATAATTCTCCATGCTGTGTGAATTTGACAGAACTTTGGCTTTTGTCATTTATATATTTCGGAATAGCTGTATAGTGTATATTTCACCAAAGTTCTATGCAACTTGTTTGGTGTTAACTAACGGCACCTCACCATTAAAGCCAATAACTGGCCTTAATAGTGAGGTGGTCTTAATAGCAATAATACAATGGCACCTTAACTAGAATACCACCAACTGGTCTTAATTCTTAAGGGAGTTAATATGCTGAAATCGGTGGAATTAAAGTAATGAATATTATTTTGTCTTCTCCAAAATGAGAACGTTTTCTCTTTATTGCTCTTATACTGCATAACAAATTTAAAAAAAAAATAAAATTAAAAGAAGAAGAAAAAAGATTGTAATGTATTTGTTTTCTTTCTTTCCAGGTGAGTAACACTTTGTTGAATTATTTCATCCCTTTTGAAAAGTAACAGGTAAGATGTTATAAACCCATATTTGCAAGTTTATATTTATTCATTTTTATTTTCTTTGAAATGAATAGGAATTTCGCCATTAATGTTGAACTTCTGTGAGGTAGATTGCATTTTTCTGGCAAAAAAATTTCCTTTTTATTTTAAGGTTGAATTAATCGATGACTTAAGAGGTTACAGTGACAATCAATTGCCATGTATGTTAAGGTAGAAGCATGATGCCCCTCTAATTAAAGGTCCTTTTGACTATTTTCATCATACTTAACATTGAATCGGAACCATATTATTTCTCAAGTTTCTGACATTAAAATTTCAGCAACGATCTTATAAAAAAGAAATTGATTAATTTCAACAATGTAACAATGGACGGGAATTAATTTTTTTTTTAATGTTTTTCTGGAGTAATTTGTGGAGAATCATTTATTAAATCCATTTTTGTTCTGAAATCCTCTTAAAATTAACGTTATTTTTAGCTACTGAAAATAATGCTTTGGAAAATTAATGGAAATGAACAGACATTTTATGCCTGCCTTGAGGCAAGATTTGGTCAATTTCTCAAAGTAGCTGTTCTCTGGGCTTTAATTATATCGCTACACGTCTCCATTTAATTAATCCATTTAATTTAGACGGGAAACATTTCTGAAATAATCATGATACTTGTGATACAATACTGTTGTATCAGCAGTAGTTATTACCT